>JABWIB010000570.1:87206-105519 GCA_016617825.1 Platyplectrum ornatum | reverse complement strand
ACATATTTCGTACCCCGATTTGGGGGACTGACCCACTGCCCCACCCTCCTACCAGTTTGTCTCAAAAAGGGAAACAATTGGTAGGTTTTTGTGCTTTTTTTTAGTAAATTATAACATTTGCCACGATTGCAGTGCTAAAAGAGGGTGGGGCTTGGGAGGAGTCTGGACATGGCTTGGGTGGAGTCTTGGCAGGGCTGGGGCGAGACTTATATGTTCAGCCCCCAGGATGTTGGGAGGAATGCTTATTCTATGGTAGGAACATTTAGGGTTATAGTAACTAAACTACAGAAAATGTAAAGTGGAGATTTTGCTCATAGCAACCAATCATATTCTAGTATGCAATAGGATAGAATCTGATTGGCTGCTATGGGCACATCTCAACTTTTCCACAATTTTATAAATTCAGCCCTTGGAGGGATATTTAATGTAGCATGAAGGCACACATATGGATATTGAGGTGTTTCTGTGGGGCGCCTAGAATTTGTAGCTAATGGCAATGGATNTTGCTAAAATGAATCATATTAAATATGTTGTAAATGTACATAAACCAGTATATCATTTGTTCTTTAGGGGTAGAAAGAGAAAATTATGATTTATATGATGCAATATTGACATGTTTTAAAACTGCACTGAGTTTGATCTAGACGCACTAGTGTGAATGTGGCCTAACGCTGGACACACACTAGACGAGTATTAGACCAATTTCATGAGTATCATGGATTGAGCTAAAAATTGTTCTAGTGTGTGGGGCAGAGTTTTCTTTTGAAACAGTGATAAAATGCTGCAAAAATGCTATGGCTCGATTACCTGATTGGATGGAAAATCTGATTGATAATCAGCCCTACCCCCAATTTGTTTTCTGTGTGTTGTGCCTGATGGGAAAAAAAAACAAAACATTCTCACCAGAGCTGCAGCATGGGACATCCAGCTGCTAGAAGTGAGGTGTGTATGAATGGACAGAAGAAGTCCTGTGCTGACAGACAGGCATCCCGTCCCATCAGCTGGGAGGAATGCCTGCCAATCAGAGCAGGACGTCTGTCCTCATTTATGATTATTGCTCTTGTGTGTGGGATCGATAACAGGACGTTTCCCCCGGGCAAAATTGGCCTGTTTATTACATCCCACTTACTGTACATTGACTACATTATTCCTTCCAGGAAAATGCGTCAGTGTTATGTGTGTGTTTTATTTACACAAGAAATGTTCTAGTCTGGATCAGTCTCGTATTATATTGTATTATATTGTAAGAATAAGATAATTAATAGAATGCAGTTAGTAGGCACTGTCTGGCAAAAATGAGCCTGGAGTAGAGATTCAGCCCAGGGGTCTATTAGTTAACAAACATTCGCAAGATGGCCCAAGGCAAACCAATATGGGAATAGATTGGAGGCCAAACTATGATTGCATATAGACCTACACTAGACTGGCAGAACTGCATTGGCGGTGCTGTATTGACTTAGTACCTTATAGGTTTTGTCATTTTAGTTTGCATATTAATTTCTTTTTATTGTTAGAAACATGTGCTATTGGGACTTATTGAGGGAGGATTTATTTCTGTGTAAATACAGCAACAAGTGGGATGCAGTGTGCCAGTGGAAAAGTAAATATAAGACACATAAAACTGCCATAAGTGTTAAATATAAACTGTGTATATGTGTAGGGCTGGTAACCTGCTTACCTGGATTTTTAATTAATATGTACACTGTAAAAAAAAGTAATAATCCCTTGAAGGTGGCATATGCTCAAGACACCCTTGTTTAATTATTTAAATCTCCTTCCAAATGAGATTCTCACCTTTTGAAGGCTTCACAATTGATTAATTATCTGTTGACTTTATTTAGAGGAATGGTAAAAAACTAGTCTAAGGGAATTTGTTTACATTGATTAGTACTTTATCTGAAGCCATGTTTATCTATGTAATTAATTTCAGCTGTGGCCAAAACATGTACACATTAATTAGAGAATAGCAAACAGCACCAGGTAATTCACAGAAGCACAAAAACACTGATTTGGGAAGCTTTCCCAATATATAAATATGACACAAGTTTATAAATTCCATCTCTGGTTGCGTTTTGAGGGAGCAATTGGTCTCCTGAAAGGGATGAAAACTCTGAGATCTGAGACACATTATACCTACATCAAACGAGTGGCCAGCTCAGAAGCATTGTCTTTTGAACAACAACTCAATGCAGACAGAAGTAAATGACACTTAATTACAAATTACATTCTGGTCCAGGCTGTGAGGGCCCCCTGGCTTGAATAATAATGAGACCCTCAGGCACTCACCTGCCTGCAAACGAACATACGGAGACACAGGCTGGGGTGCTATACAAGTTTCAAAACAAGCTGCTAAACACAAAAGCTTATTGGATTACAGAGATTTAGGAAAAAGCATTCAGATCTTTGGCAGCAACTCCAGCTCGAGGTTCATGGGGATTTCTAAAGGATGAATTACCATTCACTGTATTTTTGTACTCTGTTCCTAGTTAAAGATAGGAATAAAAGTGACCCTTTCTTACAAGAATATCTCTGAGAATACCAGTGTGGGTCAAGAATTTTATCCCACAATCTTACAAAACATGATTATGCATAAAGGTTTATCTGAAGCTTTGTATTTAGCTGATCCATGGCTTAGAAAATGTAAACGTAAGATAAATTGTCCCGTATTGTACTAGAAACAAAAGCAAAGTACATTTCTACAATAGAGAAAGGTCAACCGCTGTGCATTTTAAAAATAATTGGAAATANTCTTTTATGTTTGCCAATATTTTTATTATTTTAATAAGATCATTCAATAAAGCTCTGTGCCATGTCACTTTTTGCTTATCTGCAAAGAAAAGACTAAATGTGGCTTTAGCATGTGCTATCTGTTAGATAATTACATTCAAATCCCATATGTTTATCACACACACACAAACACAAATACGCTTATTTGAATACAAGTATAGTCATATTTACAATATTTTATTTATAACTTTGACTGGTCTATCTCTAACTCCGGGACCTGTATCTGTCATTCACGTACACAAAGGTGATTTCACAAGTACCATTATTTACACGTTGAAAAGGCAGTGTTTTGGCAATTCACAAAAGCAATTTTCTATTCATTCAGTTGAGCAAAGTGCCTATTGTTGAAGACAAAAGAACAGAACAGTTTGACATTGATCTTATTATGTATATTTAAAACACTCTGCAATTCTGAACCACAACAACACATACAATAAACATGCTGGTAAGTTTAAGGATTATAGTCAGACCACACAGTTGCAGGTACTCTGATGTACAAGATGGCAGACAATTGATGTATGAATCAATGTAGTCATTAGTTATTGCTATGGGCCATTCTTCAGTATGCAATAATACATTTTTGCCCTAATACAGTTCGCTGAATTTTTTTTTTTTGCTTCTGATCCTCTATTTAAGCAACCTAAGTAGTCTGTAAAAGATGAATACAGCACCCATAATGAAATACTAGAGGTAAATACTCATCCAGCAGACAATTTCTTGGCTCAAGAGAATTTGGATATTAAATTTAATTTAATTGAAAGTCCCCTTTTGATATCAAAGGATGACAAATCCAGTTTCCACATAATTCAATACATGGCCTTAATGATCTTTCTCCAATTTAAATCACACAATTATGCATAATTATATAAGTATATAATCGCTAATCGGTATTGTTTTCTTGATTTTGCTCTTCCCAATCTATTCAAGCTGTATACACCCCCCCACTAGGAGCTCAGTTGCTTTTACGATTGGGATGCTAATCAGGCTCTTTAGAATGCTAAACAGCTTGTAAAGCAAACTAAATACCCCACATAAACAACATGCTAGCTGTAACTGCTGTGCACAAGACCAGTGAAAAGAACAGGCTGAGGACTGCTGTAAGAACAGAACTCTTCTACTTAAGCAATTAGCTTACTTAGATCCCTTTCCTCTTTTCCCTTGTCTGTGGAACATAGAGGTGCTAAGACATCATTACGTTGTTTTCATTTTGTGATTGCAACTATATATATATATATATATATATATATATATATATATATATATATATATAGACATAAGGTTTAAGGGACATCATTAAGGGTTTATATTTTTTATTTACCAGCCGTAAAATAACCTTCATACTTTCTATCCCCAACCCAGGGATTGAGCCATGTGCCAATTTATGACAAAAGTAGCAGTCACTGTGAGAAGATTTCTTAGTTTGCATGCCGTTGTATCACACTGTGTAAAACAGTATGGGAATANAGAGAAGGGCGGGAGGTGAACCTGATGTTTCCATGACACTACAATGATTCCTATTTGGTATTTTAGTGTAACTTGCCAACCATTTCAGGAAAGTTGCGTCATTCACCTGACAGCTCTTTGCTTCGTATGCATGATAGACTGTTATAAGTTATAAGTGGCAGCATGACCAGCCCTTATATGAGTGAAGGTAAAATCTAAAACTTATTATTGATTTTAATTCTTAACTAAGTACATACTCAATTTGTAAATAAAATGCTTAGAGAAAAAAAATAGAAGTATCACTAATGGTACTCATACCTTTCTCTGGTGGTACTTTGGATGACTGAGCAAGTAGGGGTGATACCAGATGGCAAAGGGCATACTAGTATTAGTTATTATTACAGTACATACTATAAATATTAACATATTATACAATGGAGATTAATTCAGTATTAGAAAGAAATCTCTATTATACTGACACTTCAGTGCTCACTGCAATAAAACATCAGTCCATACTATAAATCTGATAAATAGAGAAAAAATTAACCATCCACTAACTTCCCATTTCCCCCTCATTTCCATAAGTTTGGTTTTGTCCTGCACATGTACAAGCATACAATCATTCTCCTCCATCCAAACTGAAGAATGACAGTATAGACAGCTTATGCGAGAGGCACCATTCTGATCTTACAAGTGGGTGCTATTACAAGTATAAGTGTGATAACACTATGGACTAAATTTACTAAGCGGTGAGATTGAAAAGTGGGGATGTTGCCCATAGCAACCAATCAGATTNAAGATCACATTCTCCAGTGTGTAAAATGAAACTGAGAGCTTGAATCTGATTGGTTGCTATGGGCAACATCCCCACTTTCCAATCTCTGCAATCTCACCGCTTAGTAAATATACCCTTATATGTGTGGATCTGGACCTGTGTGGACCTGTGCCATCATTTTTTCAAGTAGAAATGGCAAAACTTAAGTTGGCCTATGTCTATCAGAAGTCTGTTATTTGATAGGAGTTTAACTTTTATTAAGCACTGGGCCTTTTAAAGAACTTACATTTACTTTTAAAGAATACAATAGCTCTGGACCATGCATAAGTTACATGTATACCATTGTTGCAAATTTTAATAAGCTTTTTCTTGTATTANATTTTCANCAATGCGTTTCCCTGAAATCCAATAGTATGACCAAGAAGAAGCATTATTATCAAAATGGTTTATTTACAATATAGTTTGTGTTAATATTTATTAAAAAAAATATGCACAATAAAACGTTTTAAATATTTACTTGAAGTTAAAGTGAGAACAACAATGAATGTGTTAAAGTAGCAGGGTTTCAATCTCCAGCAATGCAGATTTATTTTACTGGTTGTCTGGAAAAGCTCACATTCTCTGAAGAAAATTGAAATGAAGAAAATAAAAGCCTTTTTACAGAGTAATTGCATCTTATCAACAGTGTAAAGATTTTTCCCTCTGGTGTCAGTGACAAAGGTAATCCATCATGTCATCAAGCATAGTGACGGATGTACCCCACACCTCATCTTAGTTTGTCTGCACAGAGGGTCATGTAGGAAGCCAGGATGCAAGTAACACTTAACCCCTCAAGCATCATGTTCCTGGTGTGCTTCAGACAACCTGTCATATCTGAAAGGTGAGAAGGATTGCCTGTATAATCAAGTCTCAATACAACTACTACCATTCAGACCAGAACACTCTTTAAGTTTGTTTTGACTAACCCTAGCCTTCATCGTTTTCTTTACATTGCTAGTTCAAACAGCTAATAAAACTTACAGTACTTTCATTTCAGGAATAAAACTGTGATCTTTTCCTTACCGAAGTAGGTTGTTTTTAATAGACTACTCAGAGAAAACGTTGATAACTTAACTTTCCCTTGCCAGTCTGAACTCAATTAGAAGTGAATTGATTCATAATCAATCAGCTTGTCAGATCCCTAAAACTCAGAGTCTTGCAACTAATCAATAAAGTCAATGAATGTAAATGCAAATTGAGCAATAATATGGAACATTACATGCCATTGATCAAAGTGTGAGATTCTTTCTCCCAACGACTGTATGTTTTGATAAATGCTATAGTAATTTAAGTAGTCTTGTTGCACTGTCTTTTGAGATGGTAGAACAATGATTCTTAATTGCAGTTGCAGGCTTTGTAAGGGACATATCATGGGAAATGCCTAATTCAGTCATAAAAATATACAAACTGAGCAAATAAAAAAAGCTGTAAAGAAAGATTTTCTCATCTTTTATAAATATCCCTCTGCCTCTTATAATTTCCTCATTTAAATCAATAAGCGTGACACTGAAACAAATTTTATAGTTTTATTTATGTACTAAATTGATGATTTATACATTTTGTAAAGTCAAATAAAAGCCTTGACATAAAAATAGTTCTGTATATATTTTCAGAAAGTACTTTTTCAAATTCCTTATGACTTAGCTTCAATGTATACTTATATGTTTCATTTCTACTTATTTACATTACAAATCTATTAGATTGTACTATGGCTCTCAGCAGCGATTTACACAATGAATCGAATCCAGACAGATCTGTAGGTAAGCCTGTATGCGTAAAGTAGGGGAGTTCACTCCCTCCCTTAAATCGTACGTGTTACCTTAAACTTTACAAAGCAGATCAGTGCATAAAAGTTTCCCTCTGCCCCAATAGCTTTTTTAGCATGTCTACCCTCGTCTACAGTGCGGGCAATGTTAATTAGTAATCCTGGCCCCTAGTACATTGTTCAAATGTACAAAACTGGAGTTTTGTACACTTAAACAACATGATAGTGACATATGACTAAGTCTTGGGCTTGTTCTGATAATTGTTGCAGTGTATGTTCAGGATGGATTGTCCAAATGGTCAATAATTGTACCATAATATTGGAACCTTTTTGCACAGTGAAAATTTTCTTCCCACTCTTTCTGGCAGAGATAATCTCTTTCGACAATAGCCAGCAAAAGATTAGAGATGTGACGTTTCCTAGCATGAATATCTTTTCCAGATTAAGCATAAAGCCATGCTGTATGTTATATGGTATGCTGAGTTATAGGTGCTAACAAAGAAGTTGTTAACATATTTGGCATTCTAGATTGCATAAAACCATTTTTTTTGTGTAATGTTTTTAAAAAAGAGACATAACTTTTGACCGTTTTTGAAAAGGAAAAGATAAAATCAGTAGTTTTTCTAGAGAGACATGAAGTTAAAAGCACCATTTAATGACTTAGGTCTATCCAATTAAATGAAATGGAGACAAAACAGAGTGGAATTTATCACATTGAAAGTCATTTTTCATAGATGCTCACTCAGACCCATTTGAATGATAAAGATCAATGACAAAAAAGAACAGTAAATTGCCTGGGAGGATTCAAAACAGATTCCAGATATCCAAGAAGGAGATTAAGTCAAGACAACATTCACAGCTCTTGCCAAACACTTAAGTTTCACCTTAGCTGACAGGGAACTGATAGTTGGCAGTTTCATTTCCATGGCCTTGTCTTAGCATTTTTTCATCATTCTGAATACAACTTTCAGGGATTTAAGGCCAAAAAGACCTTTAATCAATAATGTGAACAGTTAATAGTTTCTTAAATGTAATAACATGGTTTTAATTATTTTTGTCTTTTTTCAATGAACATTGCTTTGATTACTAGTTACTATGCATGTAGTGTTTGGATTTTATATACTGTATATTCCTTAGACACCAATACTGTGAAATAAAAAGATGTAAATTTACAATACACTAAATGTACAGAATGCGTATTCTTATTCTTATTCGTTGCTGTTATTCCTTTTGGATTAGTACAATTAGTTGGAACAAGTGAACAAATAATTGCAATGAATTGTGGAAGAGGTCGGCCTTTATTAGTTGATTATCCCTACTGTACCATTTACTCAGCATATAAATAGCCCAGCTCCTGCCTTTTCTCACCTTTTATATGCTAATCAAGACAGAAGTTATTATGGAGTTGCATCTGAAGAGATCTGTAATCAGATTAATGACCATTGTTGAAATCTTTCTCTTTGTGTGAAAACATATACCAGCCATCTTCAAACAGCATCCCGTAACTGTAAAGCATGGCCAGACCATTTGTTTTAAACCTTTAAAACATTTTATACTAAAAAGAGAGTTGTTTCTTTAAGCAGGGTGATTATTTTAGAGAGTGTATGCCCAGGGCGGCCTTTTTTTGTACCTTATAATTCCTAAGTAGAACACAAAAGGAGAAAAGATTTACTGTAGTTAATGAGATTCCCACAAACAACACTAATCTGTGCTAAATCTAAAAGAATCCTGATAAGGATATTATAGCTCATATGGAGAACAAGAGGAGTGTACTAGAAAGATCAATTGTAGACATTAGGAGGTAGTCTTTAATAGCCGTTTTAAAACCCATTAAAATGAAATTTTGAAACAAGGCTTTTTAGTCGCAAGCTGCTAATTCTGAATAGTATAAAATTATATATTTCCCCCTAAAGTGTAGTTAGTTCAAATCATCCAATATTAGCAGAAGTTTAATATCACTTTAAAAGAAAGAGATTGACCTACTGAGAAAGTACATGAGTAAATGTTAGCTATACACTGATTATTACAGTTTACCCTCAGGCAAATACCTCTCTCATAAGCCTGTGCTCTGGAACATTTTGTTTTATTACCTTGTGAGATAAGTGGGGAAAAAAGCCTTCAGTACCTCGGGAATTAAAATATTCTGCCTTGTCATATCAGTGTCTGTTCTCAATTTCATGCAGGGTGCATAATTATAACTGTGTTTAAATTGAGCCCAGAAGAAAGATGGGTTCAAGTGCAAATTAATTTCAGATTATCACAACAAAGGCAATCGAATCTCAACAAGCTTGCCAGCAAAATACTTTGTCTAGGTCCCCAGGTCTCTTCCCGCCCCAATTTACAACAAAGACCTTTCAGTTTGAATTAAGCTAATGATATAATGCCGCACTCCTATGTACCTTTCTCCCCCTCCTTTATTATTTACTTAAAGAATGCATCAACATGCTGTTAGAGCAGAGAAGAAAATAGGAAGAGAAGGTGGCATAGAAAGGTCAGTGTTTAGAATCAGCACAGTGACAAAATAAACATTCAGCAAGTCTGACAAGAGCTGCATATTGTCAAATTGTCTAATTCCATGGAAACTATCAGACTGAATTGACAGTGTTGAAAGAACTTTGAATTTATCTGAACCCCTTTCTCATACAAGTAAAATCCAAAACCAAATAGCATGGCTCAGCTCCTCCATCTATCTATCACCACTGCTTTTATATAAATCCTACATCTTATTCTATCCTATGGGAACCTGCTGGGGAATGAAGAGAATCAAGTGCAGAAAAAATTCAAGTCAAGCCTCATTACCTCCTCATTACCTTTGCAAAAGTGGAGTGAGAGAAAATTTTATCTAGGGAACAGAAGCTTGGGAATCTCATTGAGAGTTCTGTCTGGTTATTGCACAGTCAAGCATGGCGCTGTGCCTCTATGGGATTAAAGTTTTCTAGCTATTTCACGATAGTAATGATCCACTCATTAAGGTTTTTAAGGGAAATTACCATCACTTATCATTATGCTAGTTACTAAACAGCACTAAATAAAAAGGAATGTCACTCATACAATTTTCTTCCCCAGTTAGCACAATGAATTATAGAAGATTTTATTTAATTCAGATTTAAATCAGTGTGCTTTTCCTCCTGGCTCTTCAGTGTACATAGAATTAGACTTTTTGCATTTTATCAATAGGAATACAATATATACAAAATTATTTTTATTATTATTATTATTACTATTAATTATTGGACATAAAGGAAAAAATATATGCCGTATATTCACAGTAGGGCCTTAATTCACTAAGCAGGGGGTTTGCAGGTAAATTGAAAAGTCGGGAAGTTGCCCATAGCAACCAGTCAGATTCAAGCTCACATTCTCCCCACTTTTTAATTCCCCTGCAAACTCCCCTCTTAGTGAATTTAGGGCTATGTATAACAGAATGAATGAAATATATTACATAAGGTTGTTTACCACACACAAAACAAACCTTGAAAGAACAAGACAGGTAAGAAATAATATCTAAATATCTTATATGATGTAATTTACTATAATAGTAGCAGCACAGAATAGTGAGTTAAAGTAGATAGTCTCTATGAACAATATGTATTAAATTATGTAATGTGTAAGACAGCCATGGAAACTATAATGCATGGATTGCTGGTACTGCATTTCTGGCTCCACAATGACAGTCCTATCTGGGTCCTAATTGTTAGCTCAGAGAAATCTGTGTTTTTGTGATATGCATTTCATGTATTTCATTCTGCAACCACTAGAGGATACAAATCTATGCTCTGCTACTTAGCCTGCTCTTTTTCTTTGCCTTCTTGTTCCTCTATCACACTCAAATCACCAGACATCAGGGACTGATCACATGACATGGTAGCCTAGTATGTTTCAGTGTTTGCTGATTATCAGTTCAGGTTGCAGTGTAAGATTGTGTTCCATTGTCACCTCTGTGAGGCCAGCGGATGAGATTCTGAATCCGGTTCTCTCTGCATAACTGACGAATGTCAGCATGGGAAATCTCTACAAAACTGTCTGATATGTGTCAACTCTTCTCTGCCTGTCTCTTGTTCAGTTTTTACCTAACTTTAGAATACATGTCAGCTCTATGGGAAATCTCTGCATCTCTCTTTTAAGTATATATAACTGTCTAATATATATCATGTCTCTGCCTTTTGTTATACCGTCACACAGCAGTGTTTCTGAATGTATGATCTGTGCAGCTAAACAATCTCCCCTATTATTTATAATGTTAACACATACTACAGTTGTAAAAATAAAATACAGTACTACTATGACTAATTATTAATTATAATTACCACCATTGTTAATAATATGAAAACAATACAAGATATAACTACTGTGAGTCTTATTAACAATGGAGAAAAACACAGTTTTCCATTAATATTAATAATAACTCACAGTAGTTTTATCAACTTAAAATTACATACTGTATATTTATATAATTACACAAAAATGTTGTTAATTATGGATGCTGGTGGAGCTAAATTCACTCACATCAGGCGTGACACCCAAATAGGACCTGATTCAGATTTACACTCTCATGACACTTATGACTTACACTCTCTTGGGCAAAGCTATGTTGAATTGCAGGGGAGGTAAACTGAATGTCACTGTTTGCATGCAGGGAGAATACTTTATTTTTGCATTTTGCACACAGATAAATTGTGTGCAAAATGCAATAAACCGCCAAACGGCCTAGGTGCGTCCCCTCCCCACTCCCCTTCCCAGTAAGAGTACCACCCGACACAATAAATGGACACAATAAAACACGCGGAGACTTTATTGGAATTATAAAAGGGGACACCATTTATTTATATAATTGGACCTAATTAGACCGAATTGTAATTGTAGACTATAGATAATTTGGAGGACGGTGGCGACAGGAGCAGTAGGAGCCAGCCTTCTTACCTAACTAAAACTTACCTTACCTATAGAAATAGAGCGCCTAAAAAACCGGTGGCCATTAACTAACTAAAGTGCCATAAGGGCAAACCGGACATCTCATTCACAATGAGAGTCAACCATGGGGACCAGCCGAAAGGCCCAGCTCCCTGCTAAGCCTAAATAACTTTGACCACACCATTTAAACCTACCTATATCAAGCTGCGCAACTAATAGGCTGACCCCTACTGCCACCGCCGCACTGTGTCCCGTCTGAAAGAAAAACAAAGCGTTAATAAAAGATACAAGAAAGCAGGATGAGAGAAGAAAAGAACAGACAGAGGGAGGGAGGGCGGGGAAAAACCTAGAAAAGAATGGTTAACTTCCTGTCAGGATCACCAGTTCTATCCCCTTGCCCCTCCCATAACCCTTCCCCATCCTGTATATCCCCTATGTATGATTGGCTTACTGAATATGGCCTGATTTACCGGGGAGGGGAAATGAAGGATGGTCCGCCCCAGGCCTGGCGTTTATTACACCTCGTGGCTATTTGCCCTCGCTTCCATTTAATTCAATTTACCTCTCCTGCAATTCAACATGGTTTTGCCCTTGAGAGTGTAAGTCATGGGTGTAAACCTGGCCATAGACTGTAAGATAAATTGTTCCAANCAAAAGATTTTTCAAGAGTGGGCAAAACCATGTTGAATTGCAGGGGAGGTAATTTGAATTAATTGCAATCAGTATTACAGGTGACAAATGTTGTTTCCAGCACAATTCTAATAACAGTGTAACAGTAACACTGGTCAGTATCTGTGTGCAAAATGCAAAAATAAAGTNTTCTCCCTNCATGCAAACACTAACATACATTTTACCTCCCCTGCAATTCAACATGGTTTTACCCACTCCTTCGATTGGAACAATTTATCTCATAGTGTATGGCCAGCTTAAGTCATGAGAGTGTAAATGTGAATCTGGCCCGTACTCTAGGGTGAGGAGCTGCCATTTAACCTGCCAAAAACAAGGTAAGTTAAGTGGTCCTGGTTATGAATTGAACTTATGATCTTCACCTTTCTTTATAATAACTATCAACTATAAATAATGGGGGAGACTACGTTCTGAATACTGGATAAAACGACCATGGGCAATATTTAATAATGGATAAAACAATTTACTGTGGCAAAACTTATTATAACGAACTGAAATTCAGAGCACACTGAGCAAAGGTAGTATTGAGGCAAATGTGGTGTATTTACTGTAAACAAAGGAGGAGTATATAAATGTTGCCACAGTAAACTATTTTATCCATTATTATAGATTACCCACCTATTTTATGACTAAACTTTACAGTTATGTAGTGTTTACTATTTCAATTTAACCTCTTTGACCAATCTCCATCGATCATCAAAATCTGGAGATCTGTTGTTCATATAATTGATTTGAATCTGAAATGTTCTAAATTGATTCATGACATTCTTTGAGGTCTGTGATTAGTACAGAGACATATGGAAAGGTCAGAGTGTTTGAAGAGACAGGCTCCAGAATTCCTGGTGCTGTCCCTTCTTGTCAAATCATAAGTACAGATGGACAAACAGCAAATGTTGCATAATTTATGATTATAATATGAATGGTCTGAAGTACACAAATATGCTACATGTGAGTATAATAATTGAATGACAATCATCTTGTATTCAAAAAGCAGGAGGAATTCACTAAAATATCTTAAAACCTTGAAAATGACATGTTTATAATAATAATAATAATAATAATAATAATAATAATAATAATAATATTAACACGTTTTATATAGCGCAATCATATTACTCAGTACTTTACATAGAGTATGTAGTGCTTTGCACTGGGTAGTAACAAAGAGGGTGGGTTAAAATGACCCTATTCGCCAACTTAAGGTGGCCATTCATGGGCAGATTTTTACGCAAAACCCACCATATTCATGGGTGTTATTTATGCAAATCATGCCTCAAGCCCCGTCCCCTGAACAGCAAAGCATTTACTGACTGTGAAGGGATGGAGGTTGATGCCAAGTCCTGCCCATTCTTGACATGGACGGAGTCGGCAACCTTGGGTCATGGGTGTATGAATAAAGATAATAAATAATAAAGTTTGGAAGGTACCAGCAACAGGGGAAATAGAAACATCTTGCCTGAGCATGGTTTTTGTCAAGTCAAGAATGGGGATGTTAAAATCGCCAAGTATAATGGTTTACATGTCAGAAAATATGTTANTTTTTGTCCATTGTGGGGGATGGATAGACCGCAGCAACACAGAGAAAAAATCAGTAAAACATTNGGTAGGACTGTGAATGTGCTGGAAAAAAAGTAGTCCATCCAAATTTTACCATTGTCGCCAGGTTTGACGGCATTAATAGAGAGGAAATCACTTTGTGAAAATACAGAAGGTAAAGTAGTGTAGTGAAGTAGTGTCTGATACTATGAGCCATGTTATTTTATTATAAGAACCTTGAGATTGTATGAGTGGAAAAGAGGATTGTATGGTGTGTGTGTAATTTCATATCATGTCATATAGTCTCTATAATGGTTGTGTAATCATTTTCTGTAATCTTCATCATTGTGCTAAACAGTTTAAGCAAACATTACTTAATACTGTCACCATCAAGTCAACTCTAAAGAGAAACGCCTTGTCACACCATTCACTTTTTGCTATTGTTTTCTTGTTTCCTCAACAGATGAGTGTGAACGGAATAAGACAGAGGGATAAAGTCCTTAGACAAGTGACTATGATCAATTACTTCCTTATTTTAGTTTCTGCTGATAAAATTGACACAATTTGCTGTTACAATTTACAGGCAGATTTCTGATTTATTTGGGAAGGGTCACATCATTATTTTGTACACATGCTTTTAGTTATTTGTGTAAGTGGGAAACTGATTTAGGAGAACTTTTTTAATATACATGCAAACATTTTCAACATTTCAGTCAGCAAACTTGTACCAATATAAAAGTGATACAATATACTTACATATGCACACTACCAAGTACAATGTAAAGTAGTCTGAATTAAACTGAAATTACATATTAATGTGCAAAATCAGATAACAATAAATGAGTATATCTGATTTTTGTACATGACCTCTGTAACCCAGTAACTCTTATACCTATGTTTACAAGTGCTGGGTTTAGGCTGGTTTAAAATAGTATTGGAATCCCCCTTCCTCTTGGCTACATATTATAATATTGGTGAAACAAATCTTACTTATTACTTATTAATTAACTAACCTCATATTTAATTAACCTCAGTAGATTTGCTGAAACAGGTGAGGTTTTTCCAACCCTTTCTTAATTCTTACCCTAAACCTCACTTCTCCGCAGCCTAAACTCAACCTTCCCTCTCAGCAGCCTAAGCCTAACCTTGCCCATCTTCAGTTCTTCAGAGAGGAGTAGATCTTTGGGGAACCTTAAGCCACAGAGCATGATGAAATATCTATAGCCACTCACTGAAAAAAATTCTAAATAAGTACTATTTTGATATACAATTTGCTGTCGGCTTTATGTATTTTGAAGCTGTCAGTGAAAGAGACCTAAGACAGATGCATAAAGAATTAAAGCAATTCAGGCTACAACGTAACTCATTACTATGACGAAGATGACAGAATAGACCGATGTCACAACAGTAAAGAAAGATATCTGGTAATAATTAAAATGTAGTTGTTTTAAAGTAATGGGTTGTTAGAATGGTGCACTCCGCACTTGTCTCCTAGCAACAGACTGGAGGCTGTTTTCCCTGGTGTGGGTGGTCCTTGCTGCAGTGTGACTTCCTGTTTGTGCAGTGTGATACAGTGTGTGCCCCAGACAGGAGTGTGAGTGTGTAACTGGCAGATCCTTGCTAAATACAGACAGTCTTCTCCCTTCAAAGGGACCTCCATTACCCTCCCACCATCCTCTCCTACACTTCAGCATCTTCAGTAAATACTGTGTACACTGCCTGTCATACAAATGCTATTGTGTACATGCAAGTTAACCTGTTGTTACCCTGTGTGCACGTCACAATAAAAGTATGTTCATGATTAAGCTCCAAACTGGTGAACAAATCATGACCCATCCTGGTGAACCATCACCCCACCAACGAAACATGTATATTGGTATTTTTTTTTTTTTTAATCAAAGTATGTTTATTGATTTTTGAGTTATACAAATTACAACAAAGAAAAAAACAAGACAAAACACAACAAAACAAACAGGTCAGCATATGATCAAGATACAATGGTACAGAGGGTACAATGCACGGTTAATACTTCTAAAAGAGCATAGCTAATACAGCACTGCAGTCAAACCTGAGGGAAGAAAGGAATGTCATACAGATACATAGGCGCCCAGCCGGTACGAAGTCTACAACACATGTAGCGTTACACAGGAGAGGTGGCCGAATCAGAGGTGAGGCCAGCAGACAGAACAGACGTCAGCCACCTGTCCCAGACCTGGCTGGTATATACAAAACATTCATGTCCCAGGGAAACATTAACCAGGTGAAGCAAGTCACTCAGGAGAGGGGGGCAAGGTGCAAGCCAGGTGCGAGTCACATACACGGTAGCCCAGAGACACAGGGAGGCAATATAAATCCGGAGCAGTGAACCAAAGTCATCCCCAAGTGCAATGCCAAAGAGGCAGAGCCTGGGGTCACAGGAGATCGGAGCTTCAAGGGTAGAATTAATGCAATGAACAACCCTCCGCCAGAAGCGAAGGACATCGGGACAGGACCATATTAAGTGGAAGAAGTCACAGTTAGGCCCCCCACACTTAGGACAGGCAGCAGAACGGCTAGCATCAAACTTGGCAAGGCGGGCGGGTGTGAGGTAGGACCTATGGATCACATACAGTTGGATTTGCTGAAATCTAACATGGGAGGTAATGCCATGGGAGCTGCCCAGTACGGTATCCCAGTCCTCGTCCGACAGCGGGCCAAGGTCCCGATCCCAGGAGCCCCTCAGTACCTCCAGAGTCCCCAGAGGAGCAGTAGATAGGAGATGAGAGTAGAGTTTAGAGACAGCATGAACAGAACCAGTATCCAGCAGTAGGTGACGGACAGGGGACATAACTACATCCGGGCGGCCAGTAGAAAATTGAGATAGTACAGCATGACGGGTCTGCATATATGAAAACCAGAAGGTAGCAGNCAGGGCGAATTCGGACTGCAGCTGCGCAAATGGTTTAATGCTACTGTCCCTCAGCAGTTGCGATATGCAGGTGACGTCATGGGAGCGCCATAGAGATGAATAGGGTAATTGGAGCAAGTCCTTAAACATGGGGTTATGCCATAGGGGAGTGCAGGGTTCAATACCAGTGCCTCCCAAGTGCCTGCAACACGATGGGGGACACCGTGCCAGAGTACGTGCCCGAAAGAAGGGCCTGGGAGGGNGTATGCCCCCGATCCGCCTGCGCAACCAACTACCAGTGAAGGTCGCCATGGGAGGAATCTGTCACCCAAGCACGAAGGTGCGACAATTGAGCAGCAATGAAGTAGAAATAGAAGTTCGGAAGGCCCATGTCCCCAGCCGATCGGGCTCTACTCAGGTTGGCTCTGCTAATCCTCCCACGTCGGCCAACCCAGATAAAGGAGATGAGAAGGGAATGTAGCTTGCGGAAAAACCACTGGGGAAGAGGGACCGGGGATTGCAGGAGGAAATAAAGGACCTTAGGCTGAATCGTCATCTTAATGAGATTTACTCTGCCCAAGACTGACAGGGGGAGCGAGGCCCACGCTCTGGTCTTACCGCGGATGTGATCTAGCAATGGAAGGAGATTTAGGGTAAGAAAGTCGCAAGCACAATTAGAAACCTTGACCCCCAGGTAATGGAAAGTCGGGGACCAAACCAACGGAATAGTTGGGGACGGCGACTCAGGGACAGCCCCGCGCAGGGGCATCAGGTAGGGCTTGTCCCAATTGATAAGGAGCCCAGAGTAAACTCCAAACTCTTCAATTAAGGCAAGGGCATTGGGCAGGGATCTAGTAGTGTTGGCGAGGAATAGTAACAGGTCATCTGCGTATAGGGCCACCTTGTCCTCCCCCCCATCCACACGGAGACCAACTATATGTGGATTGTCGAGTATCAAGTAGGCCAGCGGCTCGATAGCCAACGAGAAGAGTGCAGGGGACAGAGGACATCCCTGCCTCGTCCCCCTGCCCAGCCGAAAGCTATCGGTGATATATCCGTTGACGCATGCGCGAGCAGACGTGGCACATTATAGTAGCCGAAGCCAGCCAATAAAGGTACTCCCGAGGCCCATCCTCTCCAAGACCCCCCACAGGTACTCCCACTCCACGGAGTCGAAGGCTTTTGCAGCATCCAGGGAGAAAACATAAGTTTGCGTTTAGATTTACTCAGGAGGTAGCTGGTATAAGCACTGTGGGCCAGGAGCCAGGCAGTACGATCACTCAGGAGACGACTCGACAGGTAAGCCACCTCCAGAGTCTGACACTCAGTGAGCAAAGCAGATTCTCGCTGCACAGACGCACGTTTAAACCGGACAATCCAGGCAAAAAAGGTACCCCCGAAGATAGGCCTTAAAGGCATCCCAAAGCACAGGAGGGGAGGCACTCCCAGCGTTAGTGTCAAAATATGTTGTCCACTCAGGGAC
>JABWIB010000570.1:64425-81358 GCA_016617825.1 Platyplectrum ornatum | reverse complement strand
TTTTATTATTTTTTTTTTACTTTTTTTTTTACTTTTTTACAAAGATCCTGCTCTTATTCATTCACAAACAGGCTACTAATAGCCTGTTTGTGTAAAATAAGCACAGGATCTGTGCTTACTATTGGAAGACTGACAGATCTTACAGATCTGTCAGTCCTCTGTCCCTTTAAGGCTGCAACTGGCTAGTCAGAATTGACTAGCCAATCGCAGCCTTTGNCGGGGACGGGACCAGTAATTTTGGTCCCCCCCCGGCTCCAGTAGCATGGCAGCTGTCAGCGATGCTGCGGGAGTGACAGTTAAACGAGTGCCGTACATGTACGGCGCTCGTCATTACGGACCTTCCTGCTGCGCCGTATATAAGGGAAGGGGTTAATGCCCTAACACACAGACACACACACACAAACTATGGAAATCTTGGGTTCATTTTATGTAGCAGTCATACCGTCTACCATAATTAGGGAGTGTAGGGAGAAATACCTAGAGGAAACCCACTCAGACATGCGGGACCTGATCCAGAGTTACATGCCATCACAGGGTGCAGCCGCATAGTCAATTCAGAGTTGCATGATTCAGCAGAATCATGCAGCTCTGAATCGCATATCCGTTATGCCCTCTTTCCTGCTTCAGTAAAACCGTAGCCTGTGGACTATCGGCTTTCATTAATAGTAGTTTCAATTACAAAAGGCCGGCACAGAAATCTCATTGGTTACTATACAGACTATTGTAAATTAAAATAATGTGAATGTATTTTTTATTGCTGGCTTATCCATAATATATTAATAATATCCAACACACAATATTTTAACAATAAACTTTTGTTATAAAGTTGTTTTATTATCTGCTTCTTAGACTTACAGCACACTTGCAACATGTCAGCATATGGTGCAAGTTCAGGATGGATGCGAAAGCCACATCCCCTGAAAAAACGGATATTTAAATGAGGGAAAAGCTCTTTCTCTCATTTAAACGCATGTGCAGATTAGCATTTCCCATTTCAGTGGTTGCCAGGCATATGCCCTATTCTGTATCAGGTCCAGAAAGAACAAAAAAAATCCACACAGGTGAGGCCTAGTATGATTCAAACAGGATTCAAACTCCTGATCTCCATGAGGAGAGGCAAAAGTGCTAACTANGTAAGTCTCCATTTGTCATGATTTATATGAATTATTTTATATGAAACAAGATACTACTAGAAGATAAAATATATACACAACTTTGACTTGTGACATTATTAGTTTAAATTGGATTAGCTTCATAAGGACATCCAGAAGAAACACATAGTTAAAATGTTTACTGGGCTGTCATGGCTTATTATACATGGAAATCTGTCAAAAATATGTGTAGGATATAAGGACTGAAGCAACGAGATCAATCCTTCCTTAAATGTGGTAAACTAGTTGATATAAAAGTCTTTAAATGTGTTTTCTCCACGCAACTATATGTATTATGTACATACATTGCTAAAGAGTAATGAATAATAGTGTTAATAAAATCTTTTATGATTGGCAATGCTGCATGTATGGTGGTTCAGCATATGCATATCAAATAAAAAAAATCTCTTTAGGTGAATTCTGCTTCTCTGGGTAGACATTTGACTAACAGCCTTTCCTTAGATCTAACTTGACAAATCATTCTCTCTTGATTTAAAAGTCAACACTTGTCGATTCAGTGGACATACACTCTATATGTCCACAAAGAGTTTTTATCTATGTGTACTCAACTTTGCAAGCAAAGAACACTGTGGGTTGTTCCAACATATTGCTTAGTATAGTATACATGTGTCTACTCAGTTTATACCACATTCATATATGCAACCATTATTGACACACTAATATAGAATCTTGGAGACCTTCCTAAAAAGAATGCATATTAATATGGGCGCTATTGTATTTGTTGTGTGTGCTCCTGTTTCAACCACAAATTATGACTATATAAAGTGGAGTCTGCATTTCACCCTGTTTCTGCGAGGGTTTCCTCCAAATACTCTGGTTTTCTCCCACATCCCAAAAACATGCCGGTAGGTTAATTGGCAGCTGACTAAATTGTCCCTAGTCTATGTGTAATTGCACCTATGTATCAATCCAGGGATGGAAGTGGGAGTTAATACAGTGGTATGCTATACCGGCACTTCTCCCAGTGATGTATTTGAAAAACTACAAATCTCCATAGACTTCTGTGTTTCCATACCGACATTTCTGAATGTCCATACCACCACTTTTAAATGTCCACTTCGACCACTGTATCAATCTCCTAAATAATATAAGCCTGTGGTCAGGGCCCCCTTGCCCAATTCTGTGTGATACAAATTGTAAAGCACTTCATAATATGTTGGTGCTATATAAAAACCTGGTTATAAATAATAAATACATTTTATTGCCTTATGTACAACAGCCCTATGGTCCAAGAGGTTCACATAATTTTCTTTCACATGTGAAATCTTACAATAAACATACAGCTCAAGCTTAACATAGAAAGTTTTTTTTAACATAGAAAGATATTTGCAAGGGAACAAAACATGTAAACATGTACTAGAAATATGTCCAATATTTAATATAGCAATATAAATTAACATACATTTATCAATAAAGGTAAAGCAAATAACACAAATGTGATTATATTCAATCCTGTTATCCTGTATTCACCAGTCAAGTCTAGTGAATATGGTCCATTTGTGATTGGTACTTTGATAAAGTGACATTTCCTGTAGTACAGTGTAATTGGAGCTACAGTTCCAGATACCACCCTTAGCCATGAGCTGAAAGAGAAAGGAAATTGGAATACCCAGAGAAGCCTGGTGGTAATTAATCATTGTACAATGAAGCCTGTCAAAACACTTTTTAAGGCTGATGTTGCTGTCAATTGCAAGGAGCATTTCACCATCTGCAATTGTTTAAAATATCACCCTGCGCCTGTATTGATATTTTTAACACTTGCGTGTCTTATCCGAAAATGCACTGCACAAGATTATCGATACTGTAACTCCCTGAGGCAGCCAGTACAAATGCAGTTTTTTGGAGAGACTTCATTTACTCAGAATATGTGATATCTCACAGAACTTTATGTACAATCTGTACAAGTCCCATTCCATTGTCTATAGTAATAATTAATCACTGTTTATATACATTTATATATATATATATATATATATATATATATATATATATATATATATACAAAAAAAAACAACAACGCTTTAACAGAAGTAACAGTTAAATGCAATTTTAGTATAGATGCATAATCTGTTAGAATAGTTACTACTCCTGAGCCAATGTCTGCTGTAGTTTATTCATCTTCTATAATACAATATCATAATTACTTTTTGTCTGGTCAAAAGCAGTGACTACAGTTGTATGCAGGGAAATGAATAAGATTGATTTAGATAATTAAACCATGGTATTCTAACATAAACAATTATTAAACAACTACTCAACAGACTGGAGCATTGCATGAACAGCCTCAACTTTATACTATACAAGATGTATTTACAATGTTTAACAAATAAATTTTTTCAATAAAACAACAAACAAACATGGTTTAAGTTGCATAATCACGCAAAACCCAATTACTATTTACCACCAATTACTTTTGTGTCACCACGCTCAATTTCTCCTTTTGACTATCACAGCTTATCATGAATATGACTGTGTTATACTTACTAGTAAAAATCACATTCCCTGCACCCCAAGGCCTGTTCCTTCCCAATTTTATTCCAAAATCCATTACATCACAATACCAGGTTTGCTTTCAGTTTTATTGAGCAGTCTGTGAATAGTCGTGATGTTCATTAGAAATTGTTAATTGTACTTTTGCTTTCTACCCTGCTAAAAACGTCAGCCCTTACTAAATTATTTATGAAATACTTTCATCCATAAAAAGATCATTACCCAATGCTTGTTCTCCAGGGCATGCCATTTCACTCATCCTCTTCTTCTACATATCATTAACTACATCAGCATTCATTAAACAAGTCTCTGTTTGCTCTCATAACACATTTTTCAATGACTTCTGAGTGTTTTCCTCTGGTGAAAACTCTGATTTACTCCCTTTTTTATTGGGGTTCATCAAAGTTTTGTTCTTTTAGAGGTTAATACCCATACATACATATCTCTTCCATCTTCATGTCCTGTCAAAATTAATGAAATGAACTGCACCCTCTAAAGTGCCAAATATCACAATCTATGAAGAATGTTAATCTCCCGCAAATGTTCTCCACATTGTCTCAAAACATACACATTTATAACAGTTTACTTCACTCACACATGACACTCTGCTAGTTTTACCCCGTCTTTGTATGTAAGATTTACCAACTCCCCTGTAGACTGTAAACACTCATGAAGCAGGTGCAGGATTCAAATCCTAAGCTCTGCCTCCAGAGGTTGCTTCTGCTGCCTGAGCTATTCTGACTGCTGGACAGCTCCTGGTTTTCTCTCCTCTGTGCTCAGGCTTTGTCTAGTTACTCCCTGATGTCCTAGCTGCTTCTCCCCCAAGTCTATATAAACCCAACCCATCCCATTCCCTGCTTGCTTGACTACTCATCCATGTTACTGATGTCGCTTTTGCCTACCTTTTGGTAATACATCATCGTTTGGACCTGCTTTGCTTCCAGTCTTTAGACTACAAACTGTTACGATATACCTTTATCTGCCAATGCTTGCAAATGTTTATAAGTAATAAAAATAAAAAGATAAGGTGATTTACATGCAGCTTCTGTTGACCAGAAATGAAGTAAGTGCAGTTTTCACTGAGCTCAAAGGACGTGACATAGGGCTGTGGGAAAGTGTTTGCAGTGACATAACATGGAATAAAAGGTAGTATCTGAAAATAATAAGCCTCTGAAGAAAGGGAACAGAGTTAGTGCTTTTTATTTTCAAAAATGACTACTGTTTTAATGGGAATTTGTGAAAGAAAGATGAATATTATATTCAACCTCTATCTTTCATATTCTGTCTTTATGCGAATCTGTTAATTAAAAAGAATGAGGGAAAAAATGTGGTATTGATGAAAGACTTGCAGACCTCCTGACCTTTTCCAACCCAAAGGATTAGTATGGAAACTATGTGTGACTGAAATGTATTAAAGCAGCCATATTTGCATAATGATTTCCCACCTTCCATGGTGAAGCATTGTTATCACTAAGCTCCCAAAGGTCCTTAAGCTTGCTAATAACTATTATAGAGGGGCAATGAAGTGAATCAAAACCAAAGCAAGTTCACCTGAGCCTAAGCTGATTAACTTCTCAGAGTTCATGTGGCCCACCATAAAGTGTATGCAATATTTGGTTCAGCTTGAGTACAGTTATTGCAGCCAAATCACAAATATTATTCCTTATAAATGGTGTAAAAAATCGTAGAGATGAAAGTAAATGTGAAGAAATTATTGGAAGCATTTCAGATTTTATGATTGGTGTGTGCTGATGATTTCCGTGACTATAATCCTGGTATTAAGGATTCATGTGACACTTTTAGTCACACGATCCCATGAGATCTCATTGACTTCAGAAAAAACGACTAAATCTGTGTGGTCACTAATTGATTATATTCGGTTTTGATCTATAAACTTTCTTTTATCAACAACAAAAAGTTCAAATAAACAAAACCATAAAACCTCTGTGAAATCAATTTGTTTTTGAAAAACCTTTATTTATTATGCTCGTAATTGACAAAGATATTTACATTTGCGAAATATAACAGCTGCTATATGAACCTATGTACCTTTATTCAAACTAAAAATTACCCCCCAAAATACTTCATGTGTGTATTTGGGAACATGCATAACAATTAGGTTTAACCAATCTACCTAGCTATAGTTTCCATGCCTAAAAATGTTTCATTTTTTTTATGGTTTTCTTATTTATTTACAATATTGTGCAGTCCTTTACAAACCATCAGCAAAAATAGATGATATATGGATTTTGACATACTAAAAATATTAAAATAGACAGAACATTTTTAGACATGTTGGTCAATTTCAAATACATTTCTGTATTACATAAACTAATCAGGCTAATTTTATTCAAACCTATTTTTATTTATTACTTACAGGTATGCAATATTTCTATACCTAAGTTACAATCACATTTTCTCACTCTTTTCCCCTTACAGAGATGCCCAGTTACATGCTCAGAACCCGGCCATCCTGTACAATTTAAATGTCTACCTCTGGGTTTGTGGAAA
The DNA here is from genome assembly GCA_016617825.1 of Platyplectrum ornatum. Taxonomy (NCBI): domain Eukaryota; kingdom Metazoa; phylum Chordata; class Amphibia; order Anura; family Limnodynastidae; genus Platyplectrum; species Platyplectrum ornatum. Next base: position 75,185 of record JABWIB010000570.1, on the reverse strand, counting down.
ATATGTATGGAATCCCCTGTTTCTGTATCCTACTTGTGGAAATCACATGTCATTATTATATCTGGATCAGGGCAAAATGTGTCAGAAACCAGCTGACCAAAGTACAAATTTTTAGATCAGTCATGTAGGTGGTTCTCCCACATGACTGGTCTCTGTAAGTGCACCGGAGCAGTCAGGATTGAAAGATTTGAAGCAAATTCACAGAGTCTATCAAGTATGTGTTTAGGGAGAGTTAGGTACGGCACGGCAGTGCGATGAGTCGTCCTTGAGAGTACTAGTCTTGCATGTGGGACATCCGACAAGATGCAAGATGGAGAGGATGTTTATTCAATGTTTATGGACTTGAAATGCATTTTGAATTGTAATACATGCTCATAGCATTATGAACTAGGATTTCTGTACAGATTGTTCGCAATCTATGGTTATGCCATCTCTAGCCTTAGTTGAAATGTTTTTGGTCATTGACAAATTGGAATTAAAGTTTAAACATCAAATATAATCTTGAAATTTTGCTTTTAATGTACACACTTATTACACTGCAGTTGTTGTACCATACATGCTAATATTTATCTGACTTATTAATGACTTATTATGACTGTATTAATCAATTTTTCACTGTACCTGAGTGTATTTATTTGTTACATGTTCACATACAACAGATTTGTCAGATCTATTACTACTATTACTACGACTACTACTACTACTAATACTAATACTACTACTAATAATATTGGCAATACTATAAGATTTTTAAATTATTTTTACTTTAAACTTGAAAATTCCATGTCAGTATTAACACTTAATTATAGCTTTAGAACAGTTGCAATCAAGCCTGTTTGAAGAAATCATTATCTGAAATATTAAGCCGAATACAAATAAAGTAAACAGAATGATATTTAATAGTACATTACTCAACATAAATTCTTCCTCATCACTTTCAGAAACTCCCAAGCTATTACTGACACTTTTAAATATTTTAACATAGGAACTAGTCAGCCACAAGTGTTTTAGACTGCTAAAAGAGCCTATTGAAGCCACACCATGTAAACATGCCATTGGGTGCTACACAAACAGTGAAACTTTGAAGCATAATACTTCTGTTAGGGTGGGGAATGTTAATAATTGATTAGGGGGAGGGTTGAGGGTCAGGTCTAGGCTATCTGGCATAACAACAAAGCTGTTTCCTGCCATATGTGAAAAGGTGAGAACAAGTGAAGTGGTTTGACAAATATCCAGCTATGGGATTGAACTAGAAGAGAGGACGTTTAGGACAATTCTTTCGTTGTTGCAGTTGATGTTTCAACAAGCTTTGACATGCTTAAAGAATATGTCATCACCTTAAAATTTTAGTTGAACATGCTATGAGAAAGCATGCAATTAGTGAGTACAATGCATATAAATTGTGTAAAATCATTATTATAATTTGGCTACTTAGACACTGCGTTGAAAAAAATAAAGTGATCTTTTAAAATACATGAATGTTTATCAATAAACTTTAAAAGAAAACAATTCTCTATGTGGCATTAAAATAACAAAAATGATATTAGTTAAGAGATCAAAAATCTATTTTAAATTATCCTTTGAGCGCTCATTATACAATATACAGTACAAAATACATGCAATAATATAATACAATATATTCAGATTGTAACGCAAACATAATTTGGGGAATTTAGAAAACTTATACGGATTTAGTAATTTAAGAAAATGTATTTTTTCATTGTGACATCCAAATCATATCACAATAAAGAAATCAGAATAAGACATCAAAATACGCATAGTATTATTCAGTATTATAAAGGGACAGAAAGTGATCCCGAATTGTTTGCTTTTACCATTTGTCTATTTTTTGTGTTTATTTATTTAAAGTAGGTGAAATGCAATCTTTTTGTAGATTTGTTTTTTTTCCTCATTTGAATGACAGACTATTGTTATCTTTATCTAATATCTAATTAATTACACTAATTTCAATAATCATTGTTAGGTATGTTGATTAATTCCAGTGTCTGGATTTTTGTACTGGAGTACTGATATCTTACATACATACCACATGAATTCCCATTGGCAGGTACACATGTCTTTTCATATACATTAACGAAAAATATACATGCATGTGAGAATTCGAATTCATTTCTATAATATGACACAGTACAATACATTCAATAAACATCTATATAGCATTTATATTAGCTTTTTTTATTTTCATGTCATGTACAAGTCTATAATGCTGCCAAATAATTTGTATTTTTTTCCCTTGGTTTAACTCATCCATGAATGATTTATCAGATAATAGTTGTTAAATAGTGCTTGTACATTCCCATATGTTTTTTAATTAAAGCAGTCCGTCATCAAATTGAACTGTTAGTGACTTCAGAAACCAATGTGGATTTAACTGGCCAATATAACAGAACCAATCTTAATCTGGGCATACACTTGAATGATTATCACTCACAGGCGGTGGGAGCTAATGAATGTGACGATTTCCCCATGGGACAATTTTTAGCCCAATCCATAATAATTGTGGAATTGGGCTGATAACTCTGTGGCCAGCTTAACACATGCAACCAGGGGCAGATTAGCAATTCAAAGTGGCCCTTAAAAAGATCATGTAGATTTAAGTTAAAATAATTATTTAAAAGAGATACATTGACATTTCACAATTCAGTAAAGAGATTCAGTAAAGAGATAACAACTGCCAAATAAAACACAAAGAACATCTTAGTGACCTCTTTTCTATACAGACATCTTAGTAACGAACATATTAATGTCCTAAACCTAAAGGATCTTTTGAGTGGCCTTCAACGTCACTGTCTTACCTGAAAAATTCCCTGTAAGTCAAATAGCTATTCTGACCCTACATGCAATGGTTGTTGTAGACAGCCTACACATTTTAATGGAACTTCAAAATAGTGATGATAATAATACTGTCCTGTAAAATGCTAAGAAAAAAGGGTTTTAGAGCAACCTACAATAGACTTTTTCCATTTAAGGCCTTGAGTTCAAATTATGTATTAAGAGCATACTTGGCACACTTCAGTGGCAGCAACACCCAAATCCAGCTGCCTCAAACACTAGTGTGACAATTTGATGTACTTAAGATATATTTTTAATACTGACTTAATGACCTTTAATGATGAAAGTCCCAATGTAACAAAAAAGACAAGTAAATATTATTTCTGCTAAGAGGTCTCTTTAATTTAATTGACATTACACGAGGTAAATTACATTTACTCATGCATATTGCAATACAATGGAGTGTTTTGTGAATGCATCACATCAAAGTGTTCATTAAGCATACGTCAGGGGATAGTTGACCTTTTGCAAGAGCAGCTTCCTACTAGTACCATAGAGAGTAGAGAGTTTAACTCCAGGTTTTGAGGGAGAACAGCATAGAGAAACAATAAGCACATAGGAGTACCAAGAATAGTGTATTAAAGATAAGGAATTACTAATACAAAATGTGAAGGAAGAGTTGTATGCGTCATCTGCTCTTGAGTATAGTGACTGCTATGTCTTGGTGCCTTAAAAAATGTAACATAAAAATATTCTGAAAGGAATAAGAACAGCAAGGTAACAGTCCCTAAAGTGTAATGATACTGATACAAATATTACACTATAATAACTCCATTCCCATATTTATCTCTTTCTAATGCCCATATAGAGATTTATGCCTCATTTAGACATCTGTATTTTCTAGGTATGCTTCTAGGTATTACTAGGTATGCTTCTAGGTATTACTCTCTCTTTCTCTTATTCCTCTCTTCTATCCCTCTAAAGTGCACCCTAGCTATGCAAGGCTTGAAACCGTATGGCAGAGTAGACAACATCTCATATCCTCTGGAATGATACTAGAAGTGTCTTCTTTATCTCCTTGAAATTAATTTTCAAAGTTGCCAATGTAGAGTAAAAATGTAATTCATTCTTTAATGTAGAATATTTTCTTTCATTTTACTGTTAAAAGGAAGTGTATTTTACTGTATACATTTTTGTGTCTACATTATCTTTATTGTATTTTAATATCTACATTACAATCAATAGCAAGCAAAAGTAAGTTTAACAATACGATTCAATTCTGATGCATGAAATAGACTTATTTTGAGAGGTTACAAAAATAAAATCAGTACATTTTGTTTAATGAATAAAAGGCATAATAAAAGATATTCAATGCACATATTGTTAAACAACTGTAAGTAGACATAAATATGAATAGTTTTATAAACGAAGGAAGGTTTCAAAGTTCAAAACATATTTTCAAAGGTAAATGAAATATAGTCAAATCATTTAATGTCTTCTCACTGGACAATGTCATTTGGACATTCCAGTCAATAAAACATATTTAGCAAGGAAATTGGAAACATATTGCGGGTAAATGAGAGAAAACAGACAACATATACTTTAAAAGTGGTTTGAATGAGAAAAAGAAAGCACATTGAGAAATAACTTTATATGTTAACACATATGTTTCTTAAAAGAGAAACATGTTATGCTTGTGGTCTCCTGCAGGGCATGACTAATATATTACAACTCCACTGAATTCTCTGTCTGTGCCAATGACATATCTTAAATAAAATGTCAGTTCACTTAGATAATTCTAAGGTTATCATAACATACAGTTAGAAAGCATATGCATGCAAATTTCTTTTCAGTCTGATTACATTTAACCTGATCCTGAATTAATAACAACATGCCGCATATGGAAATTGCCGGTCCATTTGTTCTGCATATGGCCATAACTGGCACATACTAGTTTTATGTATGATCAGCTTTCCGTATATGGGGTTTGAATTCACTATATGTATGTTAGACCTTAGGGGCAGGAATGATTAAATTATACAGTATGAAGTGGGATGAGGACTTTTTGTAGGATCTTTTCCCTCATAACACCCTTCCCAATAGGGATAAGTGTGTAGCACTTAATGTAGGGTCCTGAGGTTGCTGACTGACCTGTCACCATGTTCTGGAACTCCAGCTGCTAGCAACTCTCAAAGCAAGAACCTTTGCCTTGTAGTGAATTCTCTGACCGATCTTTATAGAGGACACAAGACTGAGCCACGGCCTTTGCCACCAATAAATCTCTTTGGATGCTGGATTTTTATGCACAGTGATTGTCACTGTAAATATGTGATCATCTCCCTAAGTGTGGCTGCACCCTTTGTGATTTTTTTCATCTCATTTGGTCCTGCACCAGAGTTCAATCCTTCTGGACCTTGGTTATCGTATGCATTGATGGCACCTTACCAACTCCTCTCCCTCTGGACCCTGGTAAATGCTTGTTTGGCTTGGGATTGGATGATTGCTTCTCCTGTGCCCTCCAATCCTATTGCCTTTCTCTATGTTCCTGGGCTAAGACTTGCTTGGCTCCCACCTGGATGGCCCCTGTCCCCCCATTAGTTGGTGACTGGCTTCGGTTAGTCAATATCTCCCTTGCATATGAATGATTTCTTTTCACTGATTGTGGCTGTCCTAAATTTTATGCCTTATTTTATGGCCTTGGTTACAGTCCCCCTACTATCTTGGCCTGGATTCTCGTATGTAATGCCCTCTGTGACCTGTGTGTCTTGTCTGGCTCTTTGCTTTGCTCTCCCTTTTACCTTTCCTTTTCCCCCTGTCTTCTATTCCCTACTACAGCTGATTCACTGTGAGGTCTACTCTTTGAGGTTGAGGCAGCGGATGGTGGTTTTTCTCCGATTAGGGCCCAGTATGATGACTGGTTCTATTGAATCCTTATTGTGTTCCTCTGCAGTCTGCTGTGCTGTTATGACGTGCTGTACCCTGTATTATTACTCTGACTGCTTGTGTATGTGCTGTCTTGTTTTGCTGTTCTTGTTCTTTAGTGTATGTTTTTGGTTTTTTTTATGAAAATTTAATAATAATTATTTGATTTAAAAAACAAATGTGATCATCTCACAACTAATGTAAAGGCATACAGATTAGCCCCATCAGTCATTTACCATAGTGGTGTGCCATTTGGTGGTCTATACTTGATCTGTGTATCTGCCCTTTATTTTTAATCTATAGGTGTATCTTCAGTGATGTGGTTCTGTGGTTAAGCTATTGTTCATGTTACACAATTGTTATACCTATATTCATTTACTATTCTATAATAAATTTGTCCTACCTGGCCTCTGAATCTCCCTCATTGTCGGGTGCATTGATTTTATTTAATATTTACATTGTAGTGTACTCCATCTTTACCTACCTTTAGGGGTATTGATAAAACCTGTTATCCTCTAGAACCGCTAGGATGAAGCAGAGTACAAGTAACCCTTNATCTTCCTCCAGGTCTGAGGATGACGGACCTTCAGATACCATACATCATATTGAGCGTGGTTTCCATTTTCCCAAAAAACCCTGACCACGTAAGCTTATGTACTTTATAAATGCCTGTTACTGTTTACTGATAAGAAACTTAAATGGGTGCAAATTCTGTGTGATGTTACAATAACTTAAGTGGATTCTAACACTACTATAATAGGTTGCTAGGAACACTGAGTTACTAGCTTACAGGCTAATATGGACTCACAAGTTAATACTATCCAGATAATATGTGATAAGGTAGATGACCTAGAGACCATGTATCATAGAAGTAATCTGTGTTTTGTTGGCCTTCCTGAGACCATGACTAGTGACAAGCTGTTAGAGTAGCTCACTCATGTCAACCCTTGGTATCCCAGCGCAGAATGGGACTATTAAAATTGAACGTGTACATAGGGTTCGAAAAATTCCTGGGAATTAGGTGAGACTGAATTAAATTGGTGGATGGTCACAGAATACATATATGTTAGGAATTCTCAGTCTTGGGGGTATATTTACTAAGCAGTGAGATTGCAGTGAGATTGAAAGGTGGAGATGTTGCCCATAGCATAGAGGTTGAATCTGATTGGTTGCTATGGGCAATATCCCCACTTTCCAATCTCACTGCAATCTAGCCGATTAGTAAATATATCCCCTTGGTGTCTAAGAAATGAAAAGATTTCTCATAAGTTTATTATACATTGCACAATTATCATTTTTGAGCCAGTCGCGTCTGTAGCCATATAAAGTATGACAGTTTTAAGATTAATGCTTCTTGAAATGTGATGTGGAAAAGGAAACCCTTCCTAAATGTTTTAGAAATCTAGGGCCGGTATCAGCTTGGCAAACTGTAGACAATTGTACCTTTAGGGAGGGGGATTAGGGAGTGCATATGTCTAAATTGAGGAAAGTGGCTTAAACTATTCCCTTTGTGAGCAATACCTGGACCCAGAGGGAAGGTTTCTCTATATGGATATTGTGCTTATCAACTATAAATACCCACTATTAAACGTCTGCAGTCCTATTCACGAATGGTGCGCGCCCAATTTTATTTAATCAGTTACCAATTTTTCATCCCAAAGGGGGTGTCTTTAACATGGTGGCAGATAGGTCGCTTCCCGGTATTTACTGTTGTTTATTTCAGTGGTAGGCCCTCCAACGCCTTACTGATTTACACACTTTGATTAATCCATGTTACCTCCATAGCCCGGGGGAATACTCCTTTACTCATTTGTAAGCAGCACAAGGTTTGCTATCACAAATTGACTCATATTCTGAAATACAACCTGTTGCACCGCCTCCACCACCTCGCTCTGTCAATCTCTACAGTGGCTTTCAGTCCCCTTCAAAATTCTCTTCGAACTCCTCACCACAACTTACAAAGCGCTCTCCTCTTCCTACCCCTCTCCTCGCTCATCTCTGTCCACATACCAACCCGTCACCTCCTCTCTGCTAATAACGCTGACTCACTTTCCAACTGATCACCACCTCTTGCGCTCACATCCAGGAATTCACCCGAGCTGTCCCCCTCGATTGGAACAAGCCTTAAACGTTCACTCAAAACCCGTTTCTTCAGTCTGGCCTAACCCTTCTCCATCTAATCTCTCTACCCTCTCCCTCTCATCTCAGTGTCTTTTGTACTGTCCTCCCCCTCCCTTAGCTTGTAGCTCTTACGAGCAGAGAACCCCATCCTGTTATTTCCTCCCTGTTGTTTTTATTCAGTGTAATACATTATACACATCCCAACACTCTTAGTTATTATTCTGTACTCTCATGCTATATATGTATTCCATGTTTGATACTGTATTCTATGGCATTGTACCCCTATGCTGTATACAATATCATGACTGTTATTGTATTGCATATCATTACACTTTACCCTGTGCTATGTATGTACAGCATTACAGAAACTCTGCATCTCCTTATAAATACTTGTTAATAATAAAATAGTAATAGTATATGGCTCATCAAGCTTTGGGATAACTCACTTCTTTTCGGGAGGCTCTCTACACCACATGGCTCATGTGCAATATGGTTCATCAAAGAACCCTCTTAAAATCCATTTTCTTGACCCTTAACCCATTTAATATAATTGAATGTAAGTTGTTATAAAACATGTAAACATTCTGGTCAGACTGGATGGGTCACGTGGCTCTTATTTGCTATCACTTTCTATGTTTCTATGTTACAGTCCTAAGAAATGTATGTATATATCACATTAAGAAAAATAATATAATATTATAAAAAATATATTAGATATAGATATAAAATTTGCTAAACTGAAATATATTATTAATATATCCGCCTTTACAAAGTCAGTATAATGGACGTTACTTGATATTTAAAGTAGTTTTTTGGGTGTCCTGAGGCTAGCGCACACAAATCCGGTTTGCCACTATTGAACAACTCCAACGTTTTTTGGTGCATCTGCCTAGGGATAGTGTACAATTTTTTTCTGTCCTTTGGTGAATGTTAGCCTGTAGTATAAATAACAGCAGGAAGTAATGCTTTAGCATCTGCGCTACACTTGCCCTTTGTCTTCACTAAAATTCTCGATCAGCCCATGTATTTCAATAAAATTTTACTCTTTTCTAGAAATAATTTATTTGTATTAATAAGAAAAAAATCACCATCGCCAAAAAACAGACATGCATATTCCATCACAAAAGCCCTAAAAAAATCTCACAATTTTCTAAAATATNATTGCCTTATCATTAGCATTAAAATGCTGTTATATTTTCACAGAAAACAACAAATATAAAAATGCACAATAATTAATTAAGTTTTATTAAATATGCTCTTAAATTAAACATGTTTGATGCTAGATTCCATGTTTTCAACATAATAGCTAAAATAATATGAAATAGATAATGTGGCCTTCATGAATTAAAAATGGTGCCTGTTGTTTTCAGTTGGTCAAGAAAAGCACTGTAATAATTTGCTTCTAGCAGTGGTGTTGCCGCTTTCTAAATTTACAAGGTCACTTTAAGCACAATGTAAGCCAAACTTTTTAGAGACCTCAGGGTCAGGTTTCAAATAACTGCACATTCCTACTTTAACCAAAAGCAAGTTTGAGGACTAGGTACACTTTAAAGATGAATGTTCATCTCTTCTCACACGGAACACTTCAAAGGACCAATTACCAGACAGCTGACATGGTCTGTTTTGTGATACTTCCTGCTTATTGAGCAGCTCCTGTGCCCTCTCCATTGCTTCTTATTATATTATTAGGTAGGGAGCAATGTTTTGGCAAAGAAAATATATATCCCTGGCTTTCCTCTCACCTCCTTTTTTGCACTTGTTAAAAGCAATTAGTGTTCTTGCTAAAAGCAAAGATTTGATTTAGAAATGTTTAGGTTATACCCGATGGCTACATAAATCTTGCATTATTAGATTATATCTTATTACATTTTAAAAGAATTGGTACCACCTGTTTCTTTTAAGCAAATTAAAGTTAGTCAAAAGGAAGACATTACTTCTGACACTACAAATGCATGCTTATACCTGAACTCTGTAACTCAATATATTATGCGGATGAGTGCAAATACATTTTGTGGCGGAGATTCTTTCTGCATTAACTAGGGCTTGTTATACAAGCTCATTGAGAATATAAGAGGAAGGTATAAAGTCACATTTTGTTACACATTTAAAGATGATAGACAGACTAAAACTTATTTGATTCAAGCTTCTCAATAAAATGTTTTGAACTGAAAGAATTTAAATCTCAACGATCCATTGAAATTATTCAAAACTGATGTTATACATGATATCCTATGGCTTTAAAGTGCCCCTGTGACTCACATGTTTCACATATTGAGGCTGCAAAAAATAGATACTTATAACATTTAATTCTACTACTTGCTCTTCAGTGGCAGATGTTTTACACTAGGTTTTAGACAATGTATAACCCTCTCCCTAAAGGAGTCATATCTATTACTTATTTACCATATTTGGTCAAAACAGACCTCCTCTGTTTGAGTGGTGTAACTATAATTTCTTAATCGTTAATTCTTGCTGACTTTTATAGTTCATATAAGAAAGATAGAGCATTTACAAACTTTTAAACAGTCTAATGCTCTGTTCAGACTGCATGGAAAAACCTGAGGAATTCATGAAAACGCCATGCTTCATGATATCCCCGGCTTTTTGTATGCAATCAGAATGGAAAGTCACGTCTATCTAAAAAACCAGGTCTAAAGATGTTTTTGCACAGTGTTGACATTAGAGATGAGCGGGTTCGGATTCTTGGAATCCGAGCCACCCGAATTTTGGGGATCCGAGTGCCAAGCTGAGCGGCTCGGCACTCTCCCGCCCGTTCACGAGCGTCGCTGACGTCGAACGTCAGTGCCGCCACGTCGGATTTATGACATCGGATTTATGACGTCAGATCTTGCGAGAGATCCGGCGCCATTTTTTTCTTTTCCTGAAGACGCTGAGGAGGACGCTGAGGACACATCTGAGGACAC
>JABWIB010000570.1:44833-62854 GCA_016617825.1 Platyplectrum ornatum | reverse complement strand
AGATCCAAAACCAAAACCAAAACCCACAAGGGCGGTTTTGGCAAAACACATCCAGATCCAAAACACGAAGGGAGCTCCAGATCCAAAACCAAAACCCAAAAAAATGCCCGGCGCACATCTCTAGTTGACATGGGAAACCCCGGATCAACACTGTGCAGTGTGAACGGATTGCCAGTCTGTGCACCCACAGAGCCAGGGTTTGAAAACACTGACGATTTGCGGGCTGGTAATGTGAATGTGGTATTAGTTAGTTTAGTGTCTGTAAAAATAGGAGTTGTTAGTAGGAGACACTCTGTAAACACTAGATTCTACAGGTAGACTAGTAAAATTCATTTATATTGAAAAAAAGACAAACTAATTCATAAGTTTAGGATAACAAAATGTCTGTATACTGTGACTGGTAAATCCTCAATATATGTCAGCTTCTGTGTTAGTTGTTCAAATGTATACAACAAATAGATTTCCTTGATGTATCACTCTATATACTTGAGTTCTTTCCCTGTTTTTTTGTTTTATTTACGTCAATATGTTGTTTGTATACCAACATAACTTTAGGTGAAAAGACTGATATGAAGTTGCAGAAATAGTTTATTGTATTACTTAGTTCTTGTTACACTATATGTACTTGAAACTGTTAAGTGCACTTAATATAGTTTCAGTGTTTACCATATAAGATGCCTTTGATCTTAGTCTCAATATCTGTTTAAAATTACTTTAGTAATAAATGTCTCTGTTTGCACAGTTCCATATATAGTATATAACACTAAAATAAGGAATCAGAGGATAATAAATAAATCAATAATGTAGTTGTTGCAGTAATGTATTAACTGTAAATTTATAGTTTCATAATTGCATGGAATTCCTCTAATAATTTTAAAATACTTACTAATGGTCATGAAAGGACAAAAATAATTTTTGTTTCTGTAAATATATATATATAAACAGTATGTTTTAATTTAATTACTGTGCAATTATAACTATCGCTTACTTAATCAGAATATAGCACCAAGCTGCTCACTGTGTTGGGTTGTGTCTCCCCCATTTGAAAAAGAACAAGATCCAATTCATACAACAGATTTAGACACTGCCATCACTTTCCTGTCATCCCGCGGCTTCATCATTATGGACCTTCCTGCTTCCCGTATATATACGGCGCAGGGAGGGAAGGGTTAAGGGAACATATATGATATCCTCACCAGTAATAGTCTGGCTGTGGGTTCTGGGTTAAAGACTGAGGATCCATGTTGTCAATGCTGGGCTTTGTTCAGGCCCGGATGCCCCCCCCCCTCCCCCATGGAGGCCCTGGTAGTAAGCCTAAATTGTCACGTGGTACCTTATAATAACATAACATAACCACCATGAAAATCACTTTATATGTACTGTACAGACATTGGAAAAACAAAAATGCACATAGTAGCTTGCAGAGGCCCCATTGATGAAACATCTATATATCACTATATATATTTATTTACCACTCTGGGGAACAACCAGCTACCTCTCAAATCCTGGGTAAATCCTGGGTCGACATTGCAATCTGAACAGGGGTTTAGTTCTGGGAAAGTCTGAGCACCAGCAAATACCCATCTTGATAAACATAGGTAAAACCCAGGTTTTTCGAGGACTGGTAATTTGAATGTAAATGTCTTTGGGAGTCCATGTAAAAAGTGCCAATTTACCATGCATGACTCATGCATTGTTTCATCACTTAATACTGAAAGTATTATAATTAAAACATAATTATATCAAATTGGTGTCTTTTGGTCTTTTTATGTTGTGTTCACAGTAGAAATTTCATTATAGCTGGTACTCTGACCTTTCAAGCACCTCATTCTGATATTTTAATGGCAAAGGTTAACACTACATTAGACATGGGTGTGTAAAATAAGAAAAATACAACTGACAGTAAACAGTTACAGATTTGAAGCATTCCAATAGAACTTTGGCAGAAAGGTTTAACATACCATAGTTTTGAAAGTCAAAAGTAGTCAACTAGCATATGCAAAAATGAATCTAAAAAAATGATATTGGACATATTCCTATGCAACTCTTTCAAATAAAGGAACGCATTAAAAATACAAGCTCTAATTTCTATAGTACATGTAAATTAGGACCATGTTGAACAATATTAATGAACCAGATCCACAATTTTATTCATTCACATACAACATGATTTTTAACCCAATTCAAAATACAATTGTAGCAAAATGCAATTTAAAAAATGGTGATAAAACACCACTTAAATGCTAGGGCATAATAATTTCATAGATCTAGTGTTTACTTAGAGCCTCACTGTGGGACATCCAGCCGCCATAGAAGGTGTATGCGTGGACGAGGAGGTTCTAAAATGACTGACCGACACCCCGTCCATTCAGCTGGGTGTGATGCCTGTCATTCATAAAAGAACTTCCTCTCCCCTCGCCCGAAGCCTTTACTGTAGCCTGGGTATGTACCAGGCTTGGGTACAGGCTTCTGGAGAGCGAAATTAAAGTGTTCCCTCAGCTGAAGTGAATGGCGCCGATTATGGGATAGTTTAAATCAAAAGATTGGGGCGGACAGCAGTCGCACGGACCACTGATGCGCTCAATTGAGCCTAAGCTGCTAGGCTCTGCCTTTTACAACTGCGAGAGGGAAGTGAAAGGGGAGTTCACTCCCCACTTTCACTGTGTGCCTGCACTCCAGTGTCACAGTATAATTGTTTCTATCTATTCAATTGTTGATAGATTATTATGTTTCTGACACTACAGCCATATATGTGTATTGCTATTTACACACTGGAGCTTTTCTAATTACTATTATACAGATCATCACATATAGGACAGAGATCTTACCAGTGTGTATTGTACAATAACGCTGTAAAATCGTGTAAAGCAATATTTAACCATGTTAAATCCACAATGGAAGCATATCAAAGAAAAACACATGGTAAAAAGGATGAATATTATTATTAAATAAAACATTGTATTATATGCCATATATTATATGTGCCCATCATTAGTGTACCTGTGTCTCTGCTTCAATTGTTTACCATGTACCATGATAATAAAACATCAATTTCCACAAATTATCAGAAGCATTAATAAATATAATTAATAAAGGAAATCTAAATAAAAAAAATCAGTCATAGGCCTAAATTTACTAAGCAGGGAGATTGCATGGAGACAGAAAAATGGGGATGTTGCCCATACCAACCAATCAGATTCAAATTCTCAGTTGCATTTTACATACTTTNCAATCTCTCTACAATCCTGCTTAGTAAATATGGGCCATATACTTTCTTAATAATCAGCAAGTTTAATATTAAGTCAGCTTTGTAGACAAACACAATCCTATTTATAACATTCTAGTTTTATATTGGGAGAACTAGGTTCATTTTCATTTTGTTTAAACAAACTGATTAGTATGATAAAACCACCATTGCACCACTGAATACTGTTCATAATAAATATAGCATTTAGTATGATGACTGTCATATATCCTGTTACAAAGCTGTGTATTTCAGTTTTTACACAAAGCACCTAAATAAGTTGCAATTGTTGAGGTTTTTAATGTTTGATGTAATTCTTTATAAGGTTAACTTTGGTGGGTGAAATCATTCTACGTAACTCAATATCATTAAACAGCTCATAGTAGAATGGTCTACCCTTTCTTTCAGGGATTTACCTTAATGATATCATTCCAAAGGGAGTCTGGTTTAGATCAAACTGGGTTAAAGATCAAGGCCGTTGGAAAATGATGTCATTAGATTCCATTACTAATAAAATCAGGGGTCATTTTGAGTACAAACATTGATGGAAATAAAGCTGTCTTTTCCATATTCACTATTGTATATATTTTATTATGCAATGATGTGTGTATAACTCTAATTTATCTAAATAAATAATCATCTATATCTGTTGTGTGAAATTTAAAAATGAATAAATATAATGATTTCATGTTTGAAAAAGTGTCATTTTGTACGTTCTGTTGTTGTAAGTTCTGTTGTCAATCTTTTATATTAGTTTCCAAACAAAGTTACAAAGCACAATCAAATATACATCACCAAATTATACCAAATGTACTGATTACTATTAGAGATGAGCGTTTTGAATCCCCAGAAATCTGACACAATCTGACACCAGAGAACNGAGACAAAACCCAGTCATGGTTCAGATCTGCCCGCCAAATTCAGATCCAGAATCCAGGAAAAACACAATTTTCCTGGAAATGTTGGGTTTCATGGTTTTGGATTAAGCAAAAGCAGTTCTTATAAGATTTGTAACCAGTAATTTTATAATTGAAAAAAATGGTTTCCTGTGACTTTCATGTGTACCTTATTGTGTACCTTATGGTGTACCTTCCTTACACAATTAGCAAGACTTATTTCACTGTGTATAATTTGCACTTGTTTATAATGTTTTTTTTTCCTTCTATGTTACAAACAGCCTATAGAGTTTGTATTCACCTGTGTGCATTGCACCTTTGTAATGTTACCTGCAATTTCTCTGCTTAGTAAATTTAGGCCAATGTGTCATACAATGTGGCTATATTGATTGTAATGCTTACATTTAAAAGTTTTGATGTTGCCCATAGCTACCAGAGACATTAAATGTCCATATCCTGGACAAGTCTTAAGGTAAACTTAGTGTTTGTTTGCTATTCACACTTTTTGCATAAACAAGAAGAGGGGCTACTGCTGGACGATGCAGCTGAAGATAACTCTGAGGATGTGGACTGGTGAATCAAGCCCTGTTGGTACTGGAATCTCTTTTGTTCCCTCAGTGCTTGCTGTTCGGTGGTGACCTCCGCAAAGCTTGCGTGAATGGCCATGTGTTGTAATTCTCGTGAGTGAGGTGGCTATATTTATGTTCAGCTGCTCCCTGACTTCATGTATAAAATACAATTGCAGAAGTGTTAAAGTTTAAAAGATACAAATAACAAAGCATATCATGGATAGGTTTCAAAAGTCAAAAACTACGTTGCTACCGGCAACAAAAAGGAATTGCCATCCGTTGATGTCCTTTATACACACACAAACACACTCACACAAAGACATATATTCTTAGATTCGCTCGACTAAAAAACATTACAATTTTAATCAATAATTTGAATAGGCAGAAATTCATGTACCTGGAACAGATGGCAGATGCAGATGGAGCACATGGTGATGTTTTTGCATGGAAGGCTGGCGGAGCACATGGTGGTGGTGGGGTTAGTTTTTTTGCCTGGGAGGCTGCTGGAGCACTTCTTGGTGGTGATGCTCTTGCTGCCTGTTTAATTTAGTAAAACACTTGAATCAGCATTTAGCAAAGGCTTAAACTTTATAAGCAAACTGAAACTAACTCTATTTGTTTGGGAAAGACAAATCTATACATTCTTATGGCCACCACTCTCACATAAGTTCATATGACAAAAGCACCTATGCTATGACACTATTTACAAACAATAAAACACAGAAACATTCGAATACAAACACAAAGACATACATTCTCATAATCACTCCAGTATTTCAAAATTAATGTATGATGTATTTTTCCATGTTGACATTATCACAGAACAAACACAATTGTAACATAAAAAATATACTTGTAATGGACATAGATTACTGTACCTGTATATACAGGAAGACAGCGCCTGCCATTCCTCTTTTGCCTGAAATGTGCTGTATTGATGACGTCCGCTATATTGGTTGGACGAAGATCTTATGAAGTCCCTATATATAAAATAACTGGTTGATGTACATGATAAGTGTTTATGTAATCTTAAATGCTAAATTAAACATGGCGAATGATGTAAAAAAAACAACAGGATCATTGTGATCACTGTACTGGAAATATGGTGCTTTTATAGTGTTTAGGTCATTCACAAAATGGCTAGAGTCGATATGAGCCCATCTTGTTGTCAAGTTGGATCAAACTCCTTAATTCGACCAAGCTCTGCAGCAAGATCAAACTCGACAAATAGTAAATTTACAAACAACGTTTAAACACAATTAAATCTTTCATTGTGAAGCATCAAGGTCAAATCACAGCCAAGCACCCCTTAATAAATTTACCCCCAATTGTTCTACAGCACAGGTTACCATAGTTAAAAAATATACTTTTATATATACAAGCAAAAAATATAAATGTTATCACCTTTTCACTGGCATAATAATTTTCAATTATTTATTAAATAGGTTAAACCTTTGATTTAACAATAGGGTTTAAAACATAGTTTCTTTTGACACAACATAGAAAAGTCTGAACACAAAACTCAACAGGTTCAAAACTGCTTTGAAGCTTTCAGCTAGAAAATATCAAATACTATTCCGAAACTTTAATGTATGCTTTGATTTTTAAGTAAACGTACAGATCAAGAAAAAGTAGATAATAATCATTAACAGAAAGATGAAAATTATTAATCTTGTTATATAGTGATTTCCTAAATTTCATCAAAGAACTATTTTGTAAAGATAATATCTACATGACTTTTCTGTGTTTCATTTTTAAATACAAAATGCTAACTTTTTATAACCACTGTTTTTGTATTAACTGGAGTCTGTTGTTAATAACCATGTAAAACACTGTATTACATTACATTACATATTTGCAGTTATATAGAATAAATAAGCATGTAAATAATGGGATTAGAAATACTTCTGAAATATATCAAGTTATTTATATACACTTTTATGTTATATTTTTATACTGTCTGATTTTCAAAAGCATCTTACCTGTTTTATATTCTTCTGTCTCCTACTTNTGTTGTTGTTAATTAAAGCTAGCAGTAACAGTAAAAGTAGTTTTAGTAGTAACATTAGTAGAAGCTACAGTTTATTCTCCATAATGACAATGTGAAAAGATTTTGTTTGAGATTTTTGCTAATTTATTATTTAAAAAAAAATAACATTAAAAACATGTACATTCACAGCCTTTACTCAATACTTTGTTGGCACACCTTTGGTAGCAATTACAGCCGTGAGTCTTTTTGAATATGATGCCACAAGCTTGGCACACCTATTATTGAGCAATTTCTCCAATTCCTCTTCTACCACACCTCTCATGCTCTATCAGGTTGGAAATGAAGTGTTGGTGCACAAACATTTTCAGTTCTCTCCAGACATGGTCAATTGGATTCAAGTTTGGGATCTGGCTGGTCCACACAAGGTCCTGAAGCCACTCCTTTGCTATCTTGGCTGTGCACTTAGGAACTGATTTTTTATGTCATGTTCATTTCAATTTTTCATACATAACAACGAGTAATTTTTTGTTAATTTTAGATTTGTACTGCACATTTTTGTGATGGCTGGCTCTGGAGTTGATGATGCTGTGGTAAGATGCTGTGATCTTTGTATTTGTTACCCAATTGTTTTTGTAATAATTGCTTATGTTTAACACCATCCATCCAGGTTATGATGGCTATAATTAGAAGGAGGCAGGATCGGAATCGTACAAGAGCCATAACACTTGTGCGGCAGGCTTCAAGTATCAGACAAAGGATTTACAGGATGCATGTAAGCCTATTTGGGATGTGTGACACAGAGGTGCACCGGCAACATCGTTTTTTTAAGCGCATCTTATTTTGGAGGTTTTGCAAACTGTGCAGTCTGATTACATATATACATCCGAACATCAATCCCACCATTAACGAAATTGCTGGCCGTCTTACAGTTCTGTGCTTATGGAGCCGCCACAGGCATATCACAGTCTTTCTTTTGTCGAATACTGAAAGTAGTGATGAGGGCGTTTCTGTGGCGGAAGCACACATATATTTCAATGCCATTGTTTGAGCAAAGCCTTATGCGCCATAAACAAGCTTTCTACGCTATTGCTAACTTTCCACATGTCATAGGCCTTGTATATGGGACACATATGCCAATAGTAGCAACAGGATCAATAAATGCTATGGTCATATGTGATGCATCTCTTCAGTTCCTTTTTATAGTTGCACATTATTCTGGGTCCACTCATGACTCCTATGTTGTTCTATGTTGAAAGTAAATACAATGCTTCATACATAAATACCACTTTATAGCCGCACATGTTTACTTCAACTAATGGCGCCTGTGAAGTTCCTCCCTCTTGTGTGATTATTACACCAGTGTGCGTAACAGTATGCGTGGGGCAATATTATCCATCCTCCTTTGCTGCATAAAAGGGAAACGTTAAAAAACTAATTTTTTGTAATTGTGATATAGCCTACCGAATAATTTATCAGCAAAGTCAGTCTTATTAAATTGCCCTCATGTGCATTTACCTTTTATATGAGCAAACAAAATCTTTCCCAAATATGTACAAATATGCAAATATGTAATAGTAAGGCCACATCTAAAAATTACAATTACTTTTTAGAATTTATTAGAGGGCAAATGTTTATTATATGAAAACACCAAATTTCATGACTTCAACATCATTAGCCTGCCAAATATTTTGTTTCTCATTTAAAAAGGTACAGTAGAAGTGTGAGCTGCCTGCGATTACAATATATGCTTATACCATTATATTCTTGGATTTGTATGTCTTTTTTTTTTTTATTAAGTGGCACAGGGTATCAGTGGAACAGGATCCTCTATCAAATAGCTTGTTCATCATTAAGATCTTAGGATCTAGTCCAGCTACATCAGTAAGAAGAGGATATTTATTTCAGATCTTCGTCCTTAAAAAAAATCCTAGTGAAACTACAAGAAACTTTACAACAGGAAATCACTTACAGGGAACCTTGTACTATTGTTCGTATGTCCTCTTACTAAGGACGGCAAATGAAACATAAGGAAAACATCTCTTAATCTAGGATGGATGTTACTAACTGAGCTTCAGAGACTGCTGGGGAATATCACTAAACATACCATCTCAGGACAAAGGACATCTGATATTCACAGAAAATAGACCCATGTTAATTATTTATTTCTATTAAGTTAGTTTGAATGTCTGTTCTGTAGATACCAAATTACACATATCACAATGACCGAATGAAAGCAAGATAAAATGAGTGAAAAGAATGGATATTGGAATATTTAGAGATAATTAAGTATATGTAGCACTAAAATTATAAATAAAACATTTATGTTGCTACATTTTTATTTCAGTGACTGATAATCACTGAAATAAAAATGTAATACTCCTGTAATACCAAATTAAAGAGTACTGAGAATGACCTTTTGCAATTCAAAGTCATTATACAATATTTGTTTTTTTTGTAAGATATTTTTGTGATAAAATTAACATTGATAATAAAAGCCAACAGGTTTCCATTTAGGCAAGTCCAGTAAATAGGCAAAACGATGAAATGGCGTAGTTACTAAGCAGCTAGATGAAGTAATTTCACTTCTTTTGTTCTCGCCCCTATCTAGAGAAATTTAATCTCTCTCGCCCAGGTTTCACCATGTTGGAGATAGGATTCGTATATTTACTATTAATCGCCTTGTTTTCACCTGGCTAGATGAATTGAACTCAAACCAAAAGAGGTGGACAGGAAAAGCAGTATCTCTGTACAATAAACTTCAATTGTTTAGGAGGATTGGTAATTTCCCTAATATCTATGGTGTCAGTTGATAAGATGATACAATGTTGCCATTGATGACACAGGGACACTGTAATTACTAATTCACATTACTAACTCTGCCTGTCCTTCCCAAACTCCACTCCAGACTACTTCTATCTAAACACTTTCTCTCCAAAACAGTATTCTTTCTAAAATTTCTCACTATTTTGTCCCAACACTGCTCTCTTGTTCCCATGCTTATCCTCAGATGACTTCATCACACACGCCAACCGCCGATCATAAACTGTTCGCCTCGCACTGTACCTCTCTCTCTGCAGTTCAGCTCTTCACTCACACGTCTACTGATGAATAGTCACCAGCCTGTGCTGTTATGCAACAGAATTCTTCTCAGCGCAACTGCCGGAGTGTGAATCACGGTCTATAAGGAAGTAGTGAGTTACCAAACAGCACTCAACCACAACTGACATTCATCAGGGGTACCACGCAGGGCTGCTATTAGTACTGCACCCCAATTTTTTTCACTGATATAGTCGCAGGTCTTTAAATCCCAGATGGCTGATAGAGTTTGGACTTTGGCTGCCCTGGTCATTGATTCTGTCCAAATCTATCTATCTATCTATCTATCTATCTATCTATCTATCTATCTATCCACACATATCACACATATTTGTTTTTTACCTATTTCACCTGCTTCATTTTTTACTATTTTGCATTAAAACTTAAACCCCAATTATGTCTAATAGAACCCCTCCTAAATTTTTGTGCCTAGGGCCCCACAATAGCTAGGGCCCCTGTTGCTATACATGCATAGATTACAGAGCACATAGTTTAATCAGAATTGACCAGTTGCAGACATTACATACTACTGACTCGCTCATGACTTACTCATGGGCAAAACCATGTTGAATTGCAGGGGAGTAAAATTTCATTAGTTGCAAACAGTATTAGCCCAAGTCTAATAACCAGGCCGCCGCCAGGATCACCCGTCATGACGTTACCGCAGGAGGCCGTCAGGCCTTTAGGAGATACTGGCCCAGAGCCCTGTACTGGTGTGCCGGCCGCTGCCGGCAGCCTGCCTGAACTCAGCGAGTTCAGGCAGGCTGCCGGCAGTGGCTGGCACACCAGTGCAGGGCACCGGGCCATGCGGGGGGTGGAGGGACCGCCGGGCCCGGGACTGTAGGCCCCCGCTGATGGCGGCCCTGCTAATAACAGTGTAACAATAACACTGGTCAGTCTCTGTGTGCAAAATGCAAAACTAAAGTATTCTCCCTGCATGCAAACACTGACATTCATTTTACCTCCCCTGCAATTCAACATGTTTTGCCAACTCGTGAGTAAGTCAATTAGTACGTAAAGCCTGGATCTGGTTTAATTTGAGCCCACATGTATGATTTGTGTTCATTGAATCAGCTCCATATATGGTCCCTGCTTATTTATAATAAGTTTTTGTAAT
Source organism: Platyplectrum ornatum (assembly GCA_016617825.1). NCBI lineage: Eukaryota > Metazoa > Chordata > Amphibia > Anura > Limnodynastidae > Platyplectrum > Platyplectrum ornatum. Next base: position 51,942 of record JABWIB010000570.1, on the reverse strand, counting down.
AGCTCATGCCTTGTTATGTGACTAACATAATCACTCACAGTAATATAAATGTACTGTAGAGTGCAAGTCTCATTTTCTGGGTTGGGATGTCCTGAAAACTCCAAATAATATGGATCCATAGATGTGGCTTGTACTTCAAAGAAAAATAAAACAGCCCCAAAATTAATTCTGGTCATTGGAAATGTAGGAGCCGTAAACATACAGTAACAGATTTCAAGTTAAATTAAAAATTCAATTATTGTATTGGCACCTGTGGCTAATTCTGCTTTTGAAACATAGTTCTTTATTTTTATCAGGCAAAGAATAGTTTAATCACAGCAAATATTATTTGCAAAATAAAAAATGTGTATGCCGCAATAACTAAAAAGTAATAAAAACCATAAGGACACATTTTTGTGAATTTAGTATTCAAAAAAATCCATAGATGAATATGCTCTAATACTAATGTCTTATCAAATATATTTTTTAGGTTTTAATTTACAGGAAGCACAAACAATGACTTTCCCTTTATTTTTTGTAAATACTGCTTTTCTTTTAGTTTATTAATAATATATGAACATATTTGTCTACATAAGTATTTTCAATATAGCCAGTTTATTATAGTACAATGCAATTATTATTACTAAGAAAACTCATTTAGATTCTTATTTAACATATAAACAGTAAAAACTGTTAAATACATTTAATTGGGTAAACACACATAAGGAAACGCTTTTTTTTATTTCTAGAAATATTTGTCTTACACGTTAAGTTAATATTTACATTCAAAAGTAATTGTACGCAATGTATAATGTGGCAGAAGCATTTTAATATATACAGTATATGGAAAGTCTTGTTGCCTTTATACTATATGTGTTTTAGGTCTCTGGGTTGGTAAGATGAATACTAGAAAAATGCCTCATGTTGTCCAGCAACCACATTAAACCCCAGAGAGAAAAAAATAATATGGCACGTAAAAGTGTAGTGAATTAATACGGCTTGTTGACGGCCTGTTTGAAAATTGATAACATCTGTACACATTGCCATGCTTCAAGCATTGATCAACAGATGACTATTACATTTATCTAAAGAGTTGTCGCACAATACTCTCTGTTCATACAAACTGGACCAAGAAAGTTATTTGTTTTACGTAGAACAAACAATGATTTCCATTATGAACCTCTTTCATCTACTTTGNTATCTGGGAATAGGCACACACACTAAATACAAATTGACTTTTATGTCTCGCAACCTGAAATATATTTAGCATTACCACAGCAAAGTGTTGGTTAGTGTTTACACAAGCAGCCACTTAAAGAATTAAAATTATCTTTGTATTGGACCCAAATCTAAAGGTTTACTAATGGTTGTCACATTAAATATTCCACTAAATCTTTTTCGGATGAAAACTATTATAGTTTAAAATTTACTGTACATAAAATATATAAATGGATTTGCAAAGACTATCTTTTAATATATTTATAGAATTATATTTGTTGAAGTTATTTAAAATCCAGTATAGTAGAATGCCTTAGCAATCAAAAATGTAGTATGACCATTTTACATTCAGTGACTATATATGAGTTTAATGTTGCAATTATCATATATCTGTCTATGCTTTAAATGAATCACATGAATAGTGTTTCTGCATTTAAAACAATATACAGTTATTTTGTTCATTAAGTGAGTCATATATGTTTTACCTATAGAATATTAAGTATTTTAGAGGAATCTTCCATGATTCCCGTTATCCTAAAACTAAAGAGAACTGAAAAATATGATTGCCTCTTGACACTTGAAATTGGTAGACAGGACAGGATTCTATTTCCAATGTAGTATCTCAGGATGGGCAGAATCATATTAGGTAAAGTGAATATCCTACAAAAATGACTTTATCTGTTTCAGACTGACTGCTTTAGTCCCCTTTAATTCATTATTTTATTATTAGGGTCAGTAAAGGTATTGAAATCTCACTGAAATCTCACCGCTTAGAAAATATACCCCATTAAGTCAGAACTTTGATATCAAACAGGTTATACTATTGATGGTATTATACACCAAATAAGTATAGCAGAATCTATAAGGTGGCTTCTCCTGGAGTAACTGCAACCATAGGGGGATTCTGATCTGTGTTATCTGCTTTCTTTGTGATTTGGTACATGGAAGGGAAGGGATAGTATTAGGCATTGGAGAAGGATGGGGCATAGAAGGAGTTAAGCTGCAGGGATGGAAGGGTTAGGGTTAGGCTGCAGAAAAGGTATGGTTAGGCTGAAAAATAGGAGAAGGGTTGCAGTTGGGAAAAACATATCAGTGCTTGAGAATAGGTGCTGCAGGAGTGGTCAGAGTCACTTCATCAGGCCAGCTTCGTTCGTCTGCAATCTTTTGAGCCATAACAGGAAGAATTATATTTAACTAGCTGTTGTACCTGGTATTGCACGGGTTTCATTTGAAAATAAGGTCACTTGAAAATAAGTGGATTCAACACTAATATCAGCCCTTTTCAAATAACTTAACATGTCACCCCTTCAAATTTGGTGCAAATTGCTCCAGGCATTTACATGCAGTCATCTGAGAGTTCAGTGACAGCTGATCCAACAGTTTCCCTCATGGGCACCCTGACCATACTGACCATGTGGTAAGCATACTATGGATTAGAGATCAATTAAAGATATTGTCACTTCAGAGATATCATTTTTCTTTTTTTTTATAATACTGTAAGGAAAACACATTTTTATTACATATTTCTTCTATTCTTCATATTTCTAAATATTCACATATTAATATTAGTTATCTGGCCTAAGTCATATGAATGTATAAAAAAGTCTTACATTAATAAAATCTTTTTATGCATTTTGTAAGAATGCTGTAATGACAGTTTACATGGTAGATCACTATTTGTTTAAGTAACAGACTAATTTGAGTGCTAAACTGTTGAAATAGATTATACAAGAAATGTTGTCACTAAAATTTATGTAGCCGTAGGGAACAGGACTGCAACAATTACTAACGTTTTTCTATCAGCACATAGATGGAAATTCATTGAATTTGACATCTTCACATGAGAAAGCTTCTGCTGGATGCACTTCTGTGTAAAATTCCTCACTATAGAATGCTCTCATCAAGATCAAAAGGATATATTGTCAGATTCAGAGATGGTGATGACAGAGACATAAACTTACCAAGACACCTTGCCTTTTCTTCCCCGTTTCTGACCATCTGAAGTTTCTTTCTTCTTTATTGTAACTTAAGAACAGGGAATTCAACATGTTACACACTGAAAGTAAACAATAGTTTGATGAGAAAACTCCTTGATGCATTGCATTATATTTATAAATAATGGGGCACTGACTTCAAGTTAGATGTGAAGATTGCATTTGATTTTATCTTCAGTTTCACATCTATATCGGAAAGATTTTCATGAAATGTATATTGGCTTACAGTCAAATCTCAGAATTCATTTGAACTCTTTTCTGCTTTAGATGTAAAGCTTTTGCTTATTGTTATTTCTTTGCAAACTAGCATTGTAAAATGTGTAGCTTTATACATCTGTGTGATGGATTCTACAGCAGTAGCTAATTTGCATACTATTTTTATAATCAAATAATAATAATAATAATAATAATAATATTATTTGGATTAAGAATAATTTTATTCAGAGAAAATATATGTAGTAAGTATGTGTTCTTAACACTTTATAGACTGAGTCAAGACTTAAGAAAAATGCTTATTCTCCACACACAATAGAAAGGGATGTAGACTTATGAGTTTTACATGATCAGATCACATAAACNGTAACATTTGCGCATGCGTGCAAGTTCTTCAAGTGTATAAAACGAGGGGCCGGATTCTCTAATTACCATACCTTATCACAGCACGGTAGGCAGGAGTAGACATGCTAAACAAGATGACAAGACAGGGCTAAACATTTGTGCGCTGATCTGCTTAGTACATAAGCATATATATACACATGTGTATGATTAAAGGTGGGCTTCAGGAGACTTAAGTGTCCAGAAGCACATACAAGTTAGGGGAGGGAGAGGGGAGTGAACTCTCGCACTGTAGGGATAGGAATGCTAAGACAGCGGAGATGTGTGAAAACTTAGTATGTACGTACAAAAGCACATAGGAACAGACAGACCTTTGTCCAAACATAGATTGCACAGAGCTCTGCATTCATGCCTCTATGCGTAAAACAATTCCATTTTGCGAGTCAGATCCAGAGTTTGCATGTCTTGAGAGTCCCAGGAATAAGGCATGAGGCAAGGTTGATAACATCAGATTAATATGGTGAAAATGTAGGTCATCCCAGGTGGGAGAAAGAACTGGAGGAAATTAACCTATTTATATGCAATGCACAGAACTGTAATTGTGGTATGTAAATAGTCCACAGGCACAGAGAGAGTCCACCTGAAACAGCACATGGAGGGCTCGCAGATGGCACAGCCAAGGAGAGGCTTCTGGCACTCTGAACCAGCAGGATCTGAAGGGTTGGCCTTAAGTGAGGACCACAGTGTGCACTGTGTAGGAGATGCAGTTGGTAGCCAGTATGGAGACTGCCATGACAAGTCAGATCCAAGATGGTTGTTGCAACATACAGAAGGGCGAAACCCCCCCCTCCAGCCTTCCAGAGATACAGGAGAGCTTCTCTTCCCGCAGCTGATACCGCCGCAGACTCCAGGTGATGTAGGGAGGTCAGGCAGTAGTACCCAGATGTAATGATGGAGACAGGGCCCCGTAGTAGAATAAATGGAAGCTTGTCCTGCCGCTCCAAGATGCAAACAATGTCTTCCTACAAACCACACAAAAAAAATCCATCTCTTATCTAAATTATCATTTTCATTTATGCACCAGCTTCTTTATCTATAGCTTCTTTATCAATAGTTTTTTTTATCAATAGTTTTAGCTATTTACCAAGTAAAACAATTTCTACTTTTTAATAACTTCTTTGCATAAATTATCAATTGTATGTATTGTCTTTTAGTAAATAAATGTAAAAAAGTAATTTATGGATAATATTCAAACTAAAATTATAAACAACACATTGATAAAGTATTTTCAATGAAATCATTGAGGAAAGCAATATGATAAAACTTGCCTTTCCTATTTAAATTTTATAGACTTGTTTTAAAGTCAGTAATGTGCTCTGGTATTGTATGGTGGTCATGGTGTGCTAAATATTACATTGCAATCATTGGTGTTTTCTCTCTATTGTATTGAGATCAGAGGGGTGCTCTCTTTATTGAATTGTGGTTTGTTCACCATATTGTGTGTAACTAACTGATATACTATCTGTATTTTATAGCAGTCATTGGTATGTTCTCTCTCTCTTTATCTCTCTCTCTCTATTTAAAAGTAGCCACATTCTCTTTAATGCATAGTGGCAACAGGTATAATCACTTGATTGTGTATAGATCATTAGATCAATTCAGAAACATTGGTATTAGTGACTGTATGTGAAAGTAGTCAACAGAGGGCTATACAAATGTCTCCATGACCAAGAGCCAGCATTTCAATTATACTGTTTCATTTGTTGATACTTCCAAGTTGGTTTAGCACCCTTTGGCATACGATCCAAGAAAAACAGAAAGGAAGAAAAGAAAAAACAGATTGAAGAGAAATAAAAAAGACAACAGGAGAGGCCGCTGGATAGGAATGGGGAACTGCCCAAACTTGGGCAAAACAAGATGTACAGAATTAGATGCCCCAGAGTACAAAGGCAGGGGAAGTGGAAATATATAGGAGTAAGTTAAAGGGAACACAAAGTTAAACAGGTGAAATAACCAATTTGATCTAGAGGTACAATTGTGCTAGTTATGGAAAGTGTGATTTAGAGTGTTCTCTCATTGTTCAGTAATCCTCTTTCCAAACAAATTGTAACATTCAATGGTTGGCCAAGCAACAACTTAAACAGTAGAAGAAGCACCTAGTAGTATCAACAGAATGAATAGGTAAGAAAGATGTAATCTTATTGTGGGATATTTAGAATTTCACAATATATCACAAGACAATATTTCCTGATGTATTCTCCATTCCCTCTGCCGGGCTCTGACAATAGACTTCTTTATTATAAGAGCAGCTTTGTTTCCACCACGTTTTACCACCTGCACCCTGGTGGTTACATACCTGCTTAAAATCCTTATATTGTCCTAAAAATTGATTTACTTTGCCTATAGTAGTTCCACATAGTAAATGTGTGAGAGCTTCCCTGGGCTAGATCAAATAAAATAATGATATATGTTGTGTTCCATCCATGTGTTCCACCAAAAAGAAACTCACACTGCGCAGCCAAGCTAATGACACAATAATGTTTTGGAAACATGGTTTGAACAGCAAGTTTAAACATTAGATGTAATCTGCCAAGTGCTGATGAAGACAGACTAATTGTCTTTTACAAAGGTGGTCAGAGAAGGGTAAAGTTATGATTGTGTATCTTTTCTTTCAACACTCGACATGTGTAATTGGTGGCTATTCCATCAATCAGCTTACAACCAGAAATGTGTTCTCCTGATGCGCCTTGCACCTTTTGACCCATGAAAGGTTTACACAAGTTGTTTTTCCCTTTCTTCTTTGTTTTTATACAGATTCCAAAGTAAGACAATATTGTCTTATCTTTTAAATTCTTAGTATATTGGTGTACATGCTGCTTAATTAATAATATTAATTCCAAATTTACTTAAAGTAAGCATTTTCAGATTGCCAGGATCTGAAAACACACACCTCTTGCAATTGTGCGTGCAACAATACCAAGATTTTTACATTTCAAGAGGGGAAATCTTATGGTAGGTGTCATCTCACAGAACTCCACTTGAATAAGAGAAGTGTGCAATATCAGATCCCACTGATGGTGCATCTATTAATAATACATTATAAATATTAAATACTTATAAATCATATTTTAGCTAAAAAGTGATGGAGTGAATAATATTCTGCTTAAGCTATTTACATAATAGTTTGATTTTTGGGGTTTTGCGTGTTCAGGCACTGCTTATCGGTAGGTGATTGAGTATGTTTTTTCTGGGGGGAGGGGAGGTGAGTTGTGCTGCTGTGCTCTGTCCCTGGGGCACCCTAAACTTCGCCCCAAATAAAGAAGGTATGGTTTGTGGAATTGGGATCAGGAAGCTCTGAGCGCT
>JABWIB010000570.1:23462-44418 GCA_016617825.1 Platyplectrum ornatum | reverse complement strand
AGAGGAAAGGCACATATAGGGTAGTAACGCTAGTACTTTGGTGTGTTCTGATGCGTTTATACACTCACCCTTTCAGTGTCTTGATAGTTTGCTTCTCTTATTGTCTCTGTGTCCTCTGTGACTGCTCACGCTGCGGGTGTCACGCTGCGGGTGTCTGTGGCTGCTCGCGCTGCGGTTGTCACGCTGCGGGTGTCTGTGGCTGCTCACGCTGCGAATGTCACGCTGCGGGTGTTTGTGGCTGCTCACACTGCGGGTGTCGGGTCTCGTGGTTGCCTCTATGTCCCCGCGGTTTTTCTTCTCCTCTGTATGTGCGCTGTGTACTCGTTATTCGGAGTAGTCTTTTTCCTTATATGTTAGCGTTCGTGGACGTGTAGAATGCACTTTATCCAACGCGTTTCGTGACTCTGGGTCACTTCATCAGGGATGTTAGTTTTATATTATATAAATAAAAAGTATAAATATTGACTATTTCTCCATGAGACAGATTTTCCCTAAGGCTTGCCCTCTTAAGGGCCAAAAATGTTGGGAAGTGATGTCATCCAAATCCATCCAGTGGAAGTCCTATAACAGGTTTACTGTTATAGTTAAGTTCTATCCATCATACATCAGCAGGAAATCCAACAGGGACTCTAACCTGCTAGACTAAAAGTGGGCTTAAATGTAATTGAGATGTCATTAATCAGCTTAGCGACCCTTAAAACTATGCATTTGACACCAATGTCGGCCATTTTGGACGTTTTTATTTCCCCTCTTTCCCTAGGGCTGTTAGGGGTGTCTTACCCGACAGTATTCTTGCTTTTTGCCTGTGGCTTTGCCCACATCTAATACTATGGCTTTGACCCCAACGTCTGTCATTCTGAACATTTTATTTTTTAACCCTTCTCAACCCCATGCTGAACTTGGACTTAAACGGCATCAGGAGTGTCACCACTCATTAACACGAAAACTATGGATTCAACACTAATACTGGTAATTTTCATTTATTTTTACATGTCACCCCCTCCAACCCCCATCCCTAGGGGTGCTAGGAGTGTCAGCTCCCTCTGTATTATAATAATGTGACACAACAGTCTGCTCTCACTGTAGTATAAAATATGTGACACCACAGTCTGCTCCATCTGTAGTATAACAGTGTGAAACCACAGTTTGCTCTCCATGTAGAATAAAAATATGATACCACAGTCTGCTCCATATGTAGTATAATATGTGACACCAGTCAACTCCCCTGTAGTATACTAATGTAACATAGTAGCATAGTAACATAGTAGTTGAGGTTGAAAAAAGACGTCAGTCCATCAAGTTCAACCTATATGGGATCTCCTGCGATCCTACATTTTGTAATTGAATTTGATCCGGTTTAAATATACAAGCGTTCCCTTCTGACTAAGGTAATAAATAACTTACTAGTCATAACCCTGAATACCCTTTCCCTGTAAAAATTTGTCTAACCCCCTCTTGAATTCATCTATTGATTCTGCCATCACAACCTTCTCAGGCAATAAATTCCATATCCTCACTGCCCTTACTGTAAAGAAGCCTTTCCTCTGCTGGTTGTGAAACTTCCTTTCTTCTAATCAAGCTCTCAGTTTCATTTTGCATACTGGAGAATGTGAGCTCGAATCTGATTGGTTGCTATGGGCAACTTCACCACCTTTCAAATTCTCCAGCAAACTCTCCGCTTAGTGAATTCCCCCCCAGTTCTGCAATGTCCTTTTTATGGAGTGGTGCCCAGAACTGTACCCCGTATTCCAGATGAGGCCTCACTAATGATTTATAGTTTGGTAAAATGACAGAATTGTCCCTGGCATCTATGCCCCTTTTTATACATGCTAATATCTTATTGGCCCTTGCTGCTGCTGATTGACATTGTGACCTATTGCTAAGTCTATTATCTACAAACACCCCTAAATCCTCCTCGTTATTGTGACCTAAATGCATAGTTTTACATTTATCTATGTTGAAGCACATCTTCCATTTAGCTGCCCACTCCCCCAGTTTATGCTAGTCCCTTTGTAGACAAACTACATCTTGCTCTGTTTTTATTACCATGCATATTTTAGTATCATTCGCAAAAATATGATATCACATTCTGTTTCCCCTGTAGTATTGTAAGGATCACTTACCTATTGCAACCGTGGGTGGCGGTTACCCAATTGACCGGACCCTTTCACTTACCTGGGAATTCTGCTCTCACAGCTAGACCCCAGGTCACGTTAGTGGTGAAGAGAAGTAGAAGGCGGGGGGAGGAAAGGGAAAGGGGGTGTCCAGGACTCCCAATAACGGTAGGTGCGTGACCTGTCCGTTTATCAAGGGATTCCCGGTTGCTCTGGCCGTGGACCAGGGGCTACGGAGCACAGGGTTGCCCAACCACAAAGATTGGGGCCCTGCCTTTACTCACCGCAGTGAGGGCTGTTCAGAGGTGAAAGGGGAGAGAGAGAGAGAGGGGAAGAGTACACCTGTAATGGCTCCGCTGGAACAGTGTGTATCGGCCTCCTGTCAGGGCGAAGCAAACGTAAAACAGCAACCTAACCATTTTACCTGCTGGGGTGCAAAGGCTCTCCCCTTGTTTTACCTGCTGGGGTGTAACGGCTCTCGGGTGCAAAGGCTCTCCCCTTGTTTTACCTGCTGGGGTGTAACGGCTCTCCCCTTATGTTTTACCTGAAACTCTAAAGAGATAGGCGGCACCTGCCTACTCACGGAGCAGGTGCCTTACCTATATACTTACCCTCCGCGCAGGAACCTGGGGACCAGACCACCTTCGGGGCACCGACTGCAACCCCCTCTTCACCTGCTTCCAGACACCTGCCACCCAAGCGCCCGAAAGCTCTTTTGCAGGGCCCTAGGCAGCAAGATGTCTGGACCACGAAGTCTTCCTCGTTGCTCATGCGGCTTCCCGAATGTTAACCTCGCCGTCTTCTTCTTGATGGGGCGCGTCGTCTCGCTTCTTCCTCTTCTCGCCATCGACTGCGTGCTGTTGCGCGGTCGCGGCCTTTATATCCTCTGCAGGGGGTGGAGCCAGTTCCCCTTCAGGTCTGCACTGACGCCGAACAGCTGATTCGGCGTCGCAGCCGTGGATTGGTTAGTCCCTTCCAGCCAGGGTGACGTGTCATCACCCCATTGGTTCTCGGTTCCCCTCTCGTTCCTCGACGGGGCTGAAGGTATTTCCTCCGTTTCCGCTCCGTCCGCCATGACAGGTAGGCCTGTCACATTATAATAAAATGACACTAGTTTACTCCCCCTGTAGTATAATAATGTGACACAACAGTCTGCTCCCCTGTAGTATAACAATGTGATACCACAGTCTGCTCCCCTGTAGCATAGTAATGTGAAACCACAATCTGTTCTCCCATGTAGTATTATAATGTGACACCACAGTCTGCTCCCCCCGTAGTATAATAATGTGACATCACAGTCTGCTCCCCCATGTAATGTCATTGAACTATCGCCAATCAGCTTAGCGACTTTGCTGTGACTGTTCTGCAGGTTACTCTGTGTATTCAGCAGTACTCATGAGGGTGAGATGTGCTGCAGGTTACTCTGTCTATATGCAGCAGTACTCATGAAAGTGAGATGTGCTATCCCACCAGCTCAAGCAGAGAGCTATGAAACATACATCCAATTTATATATATATATATATATATATATATATATATATATATATATATATATATATATATAATTATTATGGCAAGTATTACTGCATGTAAGTCTCTAAGAAAGAAATGTATTCCCAACCTTAAAAGAGTGTAAGCATTTCATAATCCATTATTACAGTAAGCTGTACACTCACACAGTAATTATCTAATAACCCTTTATAAAAGACCGTAGCTTCCTAATCTGTTTATAATTATCATTTCAATGATCCTGTGCATTAATGTCTGACCTTCAGCAACTCTGACCTGATCTTAATTAGCTCTAATATCAAATCATTACTGTATACGAAACTATCCATGACCAAATGAATGAACTCCAGGTACAGTTAATTTCTAGAGCAATTATCTTCTCATGTAGGGAGATCTAAATGATTATCTGCACAATTTCACACAGTTTTATGTAATTCTGAAACATTATAAATTCTGTTTCAAATCATATTTCAAAAACTAAGTATTATCATGGAATTTTACAGTCAGTGATGCAATAAAAGATTTATAGTACGGTAATATAAGTTAATAGGTTCAGTGATACCTAACCTGTCTTGGATAAGAGAAAGTCTGCATGTGAAATAAGGTAATGCAGACGTTGAAATAGAAAGTAAGCTGTAGCTGTGCAATGCTTAACATACTAGAACATGAATCTGTAACAAATAAAGTGAAAATTGTCATTGAAACTGTGTGAAAGCTAGTAGTATACTTAGTTGAAGGGTACAATTGTTTCAGGTTTCTAAGATTGTTAACGCAGAAGCTTGTAAAAATATATCATTAGCACGCAGGGTGTCACAAGGACTTAAAGGAGATTTACTAAGGAAAACACGTTAAAAAGCATACAGGAATGTGAAAGCTCTCTATGGCTATGTACATTACATTGTGCCCCCTATCTATATAGAAGACAGCTATGTATGTGGTGTAGTCATAAAATGATGGCAGTCGCTTTCATCATGTTTCTTGGAGCTGCAGCTGTAAATAATGCTTTGCCAACTATCTAATCCCAAATGGAACTCCCTGTTACAGCTGCCACATTCGACATCCTTGAAGACTTAGTAAATTCACAACTGACGACATGAAACTCACCTTCATCTCCATGCTCCTTGTGATGGTATAAAGAGAGATTTTTCTAAGAAATTTCAGGTCACAAATTCTATTTTTTTTAACACATTTTCTAACCATTTGCTCCAGCTGACTTTATTATTATACATGTCGTCTATGTCTAGAATTGCAAATACTTGCTGCTTTTCCCAGTAACCACAGATAGCAATACTGCAGCATGTATAATCAAAGCCGGATTAAGGGGTGGGGGGTACAGGGGCAGTGGGGTATTACAGTGGTGGGGTGTGATTATGGGCGATGGGGCCCTCGAAGACGATGGAGAGAGGGAGGGCCCTCGACAGACTGGGGGCTCCACTGTCTTAAGTGTCCCGGGCCCACGATGCCTTAATCTGTCTCTGTGTATGCTTTATACACATGTGCACCATTATATGCTATCAATAGTCACTATGGGGTAGATTTACTAATGGGTGATTTAGTCAAATTATGTCAGCTTGACAAATCTGCCACAAATCACTGATTGTTATTTAGACGGGACAACATTTTTACTATATGATTAAAAAGTTTTACTCACCATTCTGCATTCTTCTTTGACGGCCTTAGTAAAATAATGGCATTAAATGTGCTGTTACATTAAGATGACCAGAGGTGACACGCAGACACACAGAGTTGTAACATTGTTTTTTGGAGAACTGTTAAAAGTGAAGTGTCTGTGGTTTTTGTTTTACATGTTTCCATGTACCAGCATTTTTTGTTTTGTTTGTTTTGTAACACAGAAGCCACAATGTCTGTTGTTTAAACTAAATTTGGAAAATTAAGCACCATATACACTTTTTGAGGGAAGCCAAGAAAGCAGGTAAGAGATTAATGAACTACCCTGGTACTGTTATTCCATCTTGAGCACAGCGCCTCCCTCAGGCACTCCAAACAACCACCCTTACAGATGAGCTTGATTCCAACGAAAAACCATGAACATCTTTAACGACAAAAAATTCTGCTGATGTGCCATTAGTCAGCAACAACTGACAACTCACAACAAGCCCAAAATAATGCAGACGACAAGACAGATAACTTGTCCATAGGAACATGAGGACACATAAACTGTATGTAGTATACTCAATGCCAGCATGCCCATAAGGCAAATTAAGGCGGCCGCCTAGTAAAATAAGAAAAATATAAATAAAGTGTACTATATGTAGTAAAAGCAGTGGCGTAACTATGGAGGGTGCAAAGGGTGGAACTGCTAATAGGCCTGACCACACACAACACCCCACCACCACTCACTGTCACTTTGGTCCAGTCCCTTGGCATAGCTTTGCTTTACGATGTAGGGACGCTCTTCCTGCAGTTCCATGTGGTACCTGCAGGGGGAGCATGCATATATCAGTTATGGCGGAGACCCGAGTTGGGGACCCCATAACATTTTTGCTATGGGGCCCTCCAAGTCTAGTTACGCCCCTGAGTAAATGGTTTCAATTTCTAAATGGTCTGGAGAGTATATAATGACAATCAATTGGAAAATGAATTCTGTTATGGTTAATAATAATAATGCTAACATTGCATATCTCTATAATCGGACCTTAAAGACCTTGTATTTCATTAGGACAGATAACAAAGTTGTTCATGTTTTCCAGTAATTTGTTATTGGACATTGATTACTATGATAGGTTGTGTGTAAATAGCATTTTTCAGAAGCAGTATGATTCTGTAGCAGATGTCACCTGTTAAACATAATTTACATATCTGTAGTGAGCTTTAAGTAAAGTGTCATGGCCCTTGGCATTCTAATAAACCAGCTGTCATTCAACATTTCATAAATTCTGTGGTTTTTTTTCCCTCAAAATGTATAGACCAACTTGTTATTCTGCATATTGTTGACATTCTATTTGTCTTGTCTTTAGAACAGACTCAAGTATATGGGCAGAAGTTATTCAACCATTGTGACATTACCACATCTGAATGACAATTAAAATGGGGTGGGATGCTAGAGGAGAAAGACCACTTTATAATATTACCCTATATATTATGTTGCAGGCACCCAAAACATCTTTAAAAACATATAAAAGAAAACAAATGAGGAGGTATTATCTACCGGCAGCTAATAATTCACTTCCAAAAAACCTTTACCACCCCAAATATAGTAAAAAAAAGCATATATAAGATTCTACCAGCACTATTATATTGTTGTTTGGATGAAAATATGCCCAAAAAACAATAAATGTAATACATAGCCCAATGAAATATAATCAATTCAGTTAAATCTAAGGGGTTAATGACCAGGGGTCCAATTGGTCAATGGTGACTTCATGGTCTACTCAAGAGTAAAATTATAATACAAATACAATTAAAGCATTTATTTAATTCAATATTTATTTTCTTTATTATTTTTGATTATTTATTTTTGGGGTGTTGTTAAGGAAGATTCTGTTTTGCCCACATTCTGGATGGAATGTAAGCATTACTCCATTATCAGGGCCATAAGATTTTTGGATAAACTTTGTGTAATATCGAGACGGTTAGGAAATCTGGATTGGACATAAGGGACCTGATACAGAGATTATGGCGGGCCCCCACCGTATTGTGGTATTCTAAGCTGCATGTTTTTTTTCAAAAAACTATTGCCAGCTTTTATAAATGGTCTTCATAGTAAAATATTTTGTTAATGCTGCTAGTGAGCAATCAGATTTGAGCTCACATTCTTCAGTATGTAAAATGAAACTGAGAGCTTGAATCTGATTGGTTGCAATGGGCAACAGAAGGCATTGTGGATTTACAAGTTTAACAGATTCAAGAGAGTGACCAGATGTTTAGACACTGTATTCCTATGTAAGGCATATATGTCAAATTCAGAAGCTGTACCTCTAGATGAGCCTCTCTCTGCCATTTCTGAACCTTCTTCAAATGTGGGGTATAGACATGTTAATAAAGAATGTCGTTGTGGGACTGCAACAGGACTAGGGAGATCATTATGGATCTGACACTAATGATTAGAATGATGATATGTTGGAGGATGATGTTAATTGAGTTGAAGCAAGTCATACACAGTCTTGGTTACCATAGGCTAAAACATTTAGGCCGCCATCCCTCACAGAGTTCTAAAACAAAATAGGAGGAGCAGCAACTGCACTGACCACTGGCCATTTCATTGACTGTCTGAGACAGTGAGACAGTCTGCTGGTCCTGTTGCAGCACCAATCAGGATGAGGGATTTTTTCATTAACCTGCAGGAGGTGGCTATGAGCTCCCCTGGCATCTAACACCTTAGGCTGCAGCTTATTAGCCTATTAATTGTTCAGGCCGTGATAATTTACCAGTGCCAACAATATGTGCCATAAGTGCACTGTCCTGTCTGGGAGAAGAAGCAAGAAATCTACCTCCTACGTGTTAAAATATTTTAACTGATGCCAACAGTTGTTATGGCATTTGTGTCCAGTGTAGTGCATAAGTAAGTAGAGGCACCTCTTCCCTGCTACATCATTGGCAGCGAGTTCATAAAACTGGAAAAATAAGTAGTTCAGCATCAACTACAAGGACCATGGAGAAAACCCAACACAAGCAATCTGTATCAGTAACACCTCCATCATCATCGTCAGTGCTTAAGAGTTGTCCTGAGCAAAAGGCTGCTGCTGGGGGTTAATCTTTAGAAAAAGAATTGTTGTCTCAAGTGACAATTGTCAGTGGAACAAGCCTTCGGTAGAGGAAATAAGTATGACAGCTGCCACACTGTTGTAAAGTGCCGTTATTTGTTTCTACAAAATGGGTTAAACCCTAAATTAAGTAATTCATTTATATATTTATTTTGAATTCCTGTACCATTTTTTAGCCAAAATATATTTTTTTGCCCAAACAAACCAATCACTTCAGCCCCACTTCAGCTTGCTTTGTTAAAATATGCATGTAAAACTTAAGGATCAGTGGGGGTACAAAACATCCCACCATTATCCTGACATTACAGATATGGTCAGATATTTTACCCAGAATATTCTCGTATAAACTGTTACTGATTTATCATGTAAGATGTTTGGAAAAAAAATACATTTGTTGATAGGAACATGTATTCTGTACATGAGTGGTAGGAAAGTGAAACATCCCCTTAGAGAATCTAACATACAGGGATCAGATAATGTGGATTTGAGGAAGGATTAGCCATTTTGTAATTCTTGTTCCGGCCTAGTCTTTACACAGAAATGTTTTTGTTTAGTTTCTTTGCGCGGAAAAGAGGTGGGGCCTGGACGGAGCTGGGTGGTGATTGGGAAGTGCTGGGTGGGGTTAGGTCTGAACCAGGCTGCTTCAAATGTATAATGACATAGAACCAAATACAGACAAAGTAACTTTAGGGAACTTCTTGTATAAGTCTCCTACCTCATACCTAGTAACGTCTGCACATGCAAGTGCCAAATGATACTAATTAAACATACATATGGACAGTGTTTCAGTTACTCATGGCTAATTCCCGTAGCTAATAATGGAAGAAGATCCATTCTAAGGCAGGGTTCATGTAAGTGTCCAGAACTCCAAGATGTTCTCAGACATCACTCAGAGGTTTGGATCAGGTTCCTAACTATTATATGAACCATATTGTTTTAGTTTATTATTAGGTGGTAGATAACTACTAACCTATATTCACTAAACCAATCTATCTGTATTTATAAAAAAAAATCTCGGCATGTTTATTTAAACATTGACTGTTACACACAGTATANACATTTATACTGTTCATAATAAAGTTATACTACATATTATAATGCCAATACACTACTTTTATTTTTCAGTAAGCAATGGGAGTCATAAAGATAATTCAAATATTTAAAATGCTTTAAATAGCATTTTCTTTATCGNGCATTTCTCAGTGAAAGGACAGCAATAAGCTGTTTAATGACACTAGGCTGCTTTCTGGTAAAGTGTTAAGCAAAGATTTAAGCAGTGTGGTTTTATGATAATGTAATGATAAAATATGTTTGCTTTGTTTTCGCAGTAATGATAATTGTGTTTGGAATTAAAAAGCAGTAAGACTTAATTCACTGGCTGAGTGACCTTTTTCTGTCATTATAAGCATACATATTTTACACCACCATGCAAGCTCAGTATTAAACCATTCTAGGTAGGTGTGGAGGTATTTTAACAAGGGAATTTTATTATTATTTAAGATGCCCACTGACTCTTTTCCAGTCAGGTTTCTTTCACATGCTAACATTTCCTACCCATAAGACAAAACATTTGTCCTACAGCCATCAAATAAAGATAGGAGTCTGATGAGGGTGATTGATGTGAAAAGTAATTTGAATAGGGGATGCTGTCCACATCCTTTTAGTGATGCCACAATGACAGGTCTGACGACTTTGGATGATGTATCACCAAGAGAAACAGAGGGGGATACATTTAACAAGTTCCAATGCCCTTTATCACATTTGTCTAATTACATGCAAATAAAGCAAACTAAATCTTGCTTTAGGCTGAAGGCTTAGAGACACTATCTGTACTAATTAAATTCAACAGATTCTCCAAGAAAAGAACATAGGACCCATTTCAGCTAACATACAGTAGTATTAACTGTTTTATAGAAGCAATTTAATAAATCAACAAAATGTTGTTGAGATTATTAATGGCTGCAACATTAAAAACATATATTCATTTTTTAATCAATCATAAACAGAGGGAAGCAATTGTAAAAATTGATCAATATAAAAATGAATAGGGCATTTGACAATGCGTAATGGAAATCAGCAAGTATTTTAATGCCAATACCATAAAAATGTGCTCTTTATTTTGCAGTTTGAGACTGTTGTAGTATATACCACTGCAATAATAGAAAATGCATGCTGTTTATATGCACAACAATTATTTCTTTAACAAGTCAGGTGATAAATTAATCAGTATTATTGGCATATTATTTTAAAAGAAAGCTATTTGCACCTTGGCATGTTAAACTGTGGGCAAAGGGCGTTTATACATTGTGCAAGCAAGAGTGGTGAGGAGGGGTTTTATAGCACAAATGTAAGGTTTTTAGAAAAAAAANAAATATTAATAATACATTTGCACCCCTCCCATAACAACATGGTTCAGGTGCACATCTGCACCCTATTGTGCAGTTACTTAAACTGTGGACAAGTGGAGATGTTGCCCATAGCAACCCATTTACATTTGATGTCTGCTTCTGAAAGATCATCTACTGCTGGCAGCAGAATACAGCCATCTGTATATTCCAGAAAACAAATTTTCCCAAAAGTATAGAAATGTGGATGTAGAAAGAAGGAACACCTCTATTCTAAAATTGCTAAAAAGGATTGCATATTTGCAATGTCAAGCTAGCCCCTCCACTGGATGTGACATTTCTATTAAGTCTGGTTTGGTCAGATTCCATTAATACAGATTCTCTGGAATGTTGCTAAAAACATAGAAGTAGAAAAAAAACCTTCAAAAGTCTATATAAAGCCCAAGGGGTATATTTACTAAGCCACGAGTTTGCAGTGGAAAGTGGAGATGTTGCCCATGGCAACCAATCGGATTCGGGTTCACATTCTACAGTGTGTAAAATAAAACTGAAAGCTTGAATCTGATTGGTTGCCATGGGCAACATCTCCACTTTTTAATCTCACTGCAAACTCGCGGTTTAGTAAATATACCACCAAATGTTGCATTCAATAATATTTTATTAAAAGCATCCCCTGATATTCTATAGTTTTAGTAAAATGGAGCTCTTAGACACAGTGCATGGCAAAGTGGAAAGAAAACCACAAAAATCATGCATTTCTTTTCTGAATAATACAAATGCAAAGTTATCAAGTTATCAAATTAGACTATATCAAATTGAACTAAATGAAGGGCTGACATATTCGGCAGGAGGTTTGTAAGTCTATTCTATTTAATACTGTTGTACACCCATATTTACATTAGGTTACTCGAACCTTGAAGTTGCGTTATATAAACATGAAATAGTTCTTATAATTCAATATTTCAATATATATAACTTATATATAACTTGTTTATATTTGTGGTAACAGATGCATTGCCAATGGAAAAACCAGATTAGAGCCATAAGTTGGTGTACGTAGCTCTAGTAACCACTGCAGAATAGCTGTTGTACGAAAAACTGAGCAGTAGTGAACCAGCCACCCTCTAACTTAGTTTTCATTGTTGCCATCTCAAATCCCTGCAACAAATTATAGTAGTGGATACAATACAAACAACTTTGTGTGATTTCAGCATGGTTTCCATTTAATGATATTTATTTTGTGTTGCCTGTCATTGTGACTGAGTGGCACTGACAAAACACATGGTGTGAGTAAACTAAGCTTTAGTGTATGCTGGCAGCATGTCAATTTGATGTAACTGCATTTGGCAGAGATGGTTAACTGCTGACACATGGGTTGAGCAAAAAAGACTTCTGTTGTCAGAAAAAACAGCAAACAATGATCTTCATTTGCAATTCTTCTTGCCCATCAACATAAACCTATCTTGTTCACCACTTAAATCCTGCATGAATACATTCCACGCCATTCAGAAGGCTAGCACCACCCACTGGTAATATGTAATTACCACTGTACAAAGTATCATACTGCGACTTACTGCTTGTGGCATAATAGATTGATCTAGCCTTCTGGTCCTCCAACCTCTCATTCAGACCAACTATAAGACAAACAACTAGTATCTGATCCATATGCAAAGTAGCTGCATTGATCTGTCAGTCAACATGCTACATGCTCTCAAAACCCTGTGTTACAGATCAATCCAAGGGAGCAGTCTGAATATAACAAGGCAACACTAACATTTCTTTTACAAATTCAAATTAAATGAACACATTAAAAATAAAGTATTATAGTTTACATTTACATGCATGCAAAAAAATCATAATACACACTTAGTTCATTTAGTTAAATGGCTAGACCACTTAATAAATCCCTATGGGCCACCTCCCCTCCTTTATGACTCTAAGCACCTTGCACCACAAATGAATAACCCCTTTATGTGTTAAAATTAAATATCATACATGTCTTGCAAAGGTCAGCATATTAGGAAAATGGTGGAATGCATGCAAGTCATAACTAAATAATGTCAATATTGCCATTTAAGCATCATTCATTATTGTATTCTTAATTAAAGGACTGGAATTTTGTGTTATTTTAAATATTTATACCTAATATATATATGAGAGAGAGAGATTTTAGTACTTTAGCATAATTTAGGTGTATTTTATTCTTCCTAAAATAATAATAATAATAATAACTATACATATAATACCTATAATTACTGTTGCTCTAGTATTCCTAAACCAATATATTTGGAATAACTTAGTCCTGTTAACACAGAGAAAGATGATTATGCCCAATTGCATATTATCTCATCGTTTTATCATTTTTATCAGAAGTTCTCATGCATGGTTCTTAAGTACCACTCACAATGAACATTTTCCACATCTCTTCATAAACACAAGTGTTATAAAGAGTTCCACCTGTGAATCTTTTTACGTACCTGTCAGCATTGGCCGATTGGGAATCCCTGGGAAAAAAACGGCAAGAGGCCGCATGTTGGCGGGACCAACTATAGACAGAGCTAAATAGAGGATTAGCACCAGAATAAAGAACCTTAAAAATAGCCCTGACCAAATATAACATAGATGGGTTATGTATAGCCAGTTACATAAAAGAGTTACAATCTAACACAACATTTCACAATGCAATAATGAAATTTACCCCTATACAACATAGACAGCATCCTAATGACTACCACCCAAATCCATGTCCTGATGTTTCTGACTGCCTTTATGGTTGTTTTCATACACTCCCTAGCAGTTGACAGTTCTTAATGTATTATTAATGATATAGTTTTTATTTAGCACAATCAGATTTTGTAGCACTTTACAATACCGACAATTAATAACACGACTGGGTGGATACAGACCCAGTGGTTATGGAAGAGGGCCCTGTCCACAAGCTTACATTGTATTGCAGATTGGGTTGAGATATTTGTTATACAATAAACCAGGCAGGTAGTATGGTAAAAGTGTTCAGTGCTTTGTATGATCCAGTCGCACAGAAGTGTCAGTAGTAGAAATACAATGTAATCTTAGTTTGAAAATGTGTCCCAAGTTTGTGTTGCTTTAAAATAGAAAGGTAAAGTGATAAGTAGATTAGTTATAAGTTGGGTAGAAAATATTAACTAGTTTGAGGAACCTGGTAAGCTTGACTGACCAAATAAGTTTTTAGGGAACGGCTAAAAGTTTGGAGATTAGTCTTAATGTGAGAGAGAGTGGATGCAGTTTAGGAGAGTGTCACGCCGTCGGGTACTCGCCTGTCCTCGCTCCCGCGGCGATCTTCTGCTGGGGTTGCCATGACAACGATACTAGAGCATTTGTCAGTAGACCCGGAAGTACATCCTGATGCTTCCAGGTCAGGGTGTCATGCAGGCAGGGTGTGGAGCTGCTGTCCAATCAGCGCAGCAGCTCCAGTTTAAAGGACCGGCAGTGAATTCCTTCATTGCCGGTTATAGCTATTGCATACCGTCCAAACTCTCCTGAGCATCTGTAACCTGGTACCACGGACCGGGGGCCGTGACCTGCCAGGTGCCTGCAGCGCCAGCCTATNCTCACCAAAGGGGCTCTAGTGAATACCAGTCCCTGGTTAGACTCCGCGCCCTGGGAAGTGGTATCGGAACTTTTGTTTAGAGTAGCAGAGAGTTGTAAATCACATGGACATCTGAGAGAACAAGCTTGGGTATATCTTGAGATGGGTGTTGATATTTATGTGGGTGCAGTGTTATTGATGGCTTTGTAGCAAATAGACATATTTTATTGGTACAACAAATCTAACATTAGTCACACACTGTCACACATGGATATCAACTGAAATTAATATCAACATCAAATATGACCTATGTATATGTAAGAAACTTAACCTGTAAAGAGGTATATAATTTTTTAACTAACTAACTTGTTTTGCTGCTTTGGAAAACCAACCAAATTACTGCACAGATTTACATTTAGTATAGGCTCTTCAGTGGCTCAAGTTGAAGCTCATCTGCTTCAAAGCACTGATTATGGTTATGATTCTGGTCCAAAAACATGCTAGTAGATGACCTGTGGTTAACAAACCCTGACCTTACTCTTATGTGAACTGTTGAAATAATTGTAAATATTGAAGGGATACAGCATGGTAACTCCCACCCCAGGGATTTTTGTACTTGAAATTTTCCAAAAGATTATAAGTTTCAGACACAATAAATCTATTTTTACTTTTATGAACATTCTTCTTTTTGTCAAATATATCAAATCTAATAGCCATTTCACCTTGACAACAACAATCATTAAATGTTTAGTGACACTTATATGTTTTCACCATTCAGGTATTTGTTGGAACTCAACTAAACAATTACCATGACTGCCAAACGATTGACTGATTAGATATTTGCATTTATGAATATATATGTCTGTTCCTGGAAAACTCTATTATTTAACTCTACTGCACTCGTTATGTTTCTGATGTATTCTCTTTAGGAGTTACAGTACTGTAAGACCTACAACCATAAATATCTTTATTTTAGCTTATACAGATCTCAATAATTATATTATTTTATGGAACAATACCTTTTGTGACATTGAAAATGTTGGTAGGGAAAGGTGGCTTTGCTTTCAACTCAGAAACATTGTTTGACCTTTTATTTATTTATTTATTTATTTATGTATTGTTTGAATGAGATTCATAATGTAAAATAATGCCATATTTCCACCAAGCAACCAGATTAAAATTTCCCTTAATCTATCTTGTCATGTCAACTTCTTCTTTGCTCTGTTAGGAAGCATATCATTTCTTAAAATAAACTAAAATGCATATGGAAAATGATGAGTGTGATGTACTGGAAAATAGTCTGCAAAATTTAGCATCACAAAACCTTGAACATTTAAGGAGGCTACATCTAAATGCTATCCTAATTAAAGGAACAACCTTTTTTTATTTTTTTTTGCACATGCATAAGAGGCCTTATTCAAATGAAGGGGAAGACCTTTCACATACATGAGCTATAATAGAGAGCTTAGCATAACTTCTACCTGATTTTCAATGCAAATGGCAGACGAGAAGTTGGTGTGCTGATGAAGATTATGGTTTATCCCTCTCACACACCACAGAATTCTTCACGCTCCGGAAATATTTTGCTTATCAGTGAGCAGCAATGATCAACACCTCACACCCCCTATTCCAGGGAGACTCAGAATGTGTGATCATCAATATTCAGATAGTCAGATTCTCATGGTTCCAGACTATTAATTTTCTGCTACTGATGCTTTAACGTACAGTTTCTCGTGCTATTAAAATGCATTTTACCAGAATGGTGTCAAACATCAAATAGACTAATTAAAAGTCATGTTGCCCAAAGCCATGTTAGCTTACAGTATGGAAGAAAAAATACCAGTAGCTACAGTAACAAAGGGTTAATTTTTTACTTTTTTTATTGATCTTTTAAAGTATCTATTGATATTGTGGGGGTAAAAACTGCATTGTGGGAATAAAAATGTGTGCATAATCAATATAAAAGTTAATAGTTATACATAAAAAGTCATGCTCTTGTTGTTTTTTCATCCAGCATCCAGAATAGATTTTTTTTTATAAATATTATATTTGTATAAGGTGGTATATGATATAATATGTATTCAATTCTCTTTTCACACATTATCAAGCTATGCTAGTTATGCTAAAAATGTATAGGCCATTTAATGATGACATACTGTTGTACTGATCATTTTGATGCAATAAAAAATACAAAGGTCATTCAGGCCTGAATGATCCCGAACTATAACATATTTACATTCTAAAGGTATGCTGGTTCAGTTGCATGCTGAAATTATTGGTCGCAGTTATAGTTGTTACAATTGTAGACTGTACTCTGTGTCTGAGACATGTAACTATGAGCATTAACTGAAGCTTTAATACCTGAACTACAATATGAAAGACAATATAGGGATGGTAATTGTGCTTTATTTACAGTCACAAAACTATTTATGCACAATTTACTCAGATATTTGCAGTACATGATCACACTTGTCTTTTACCCTTTTACATTTAATAGTGTAAACAACATGAATATGTTTACTCATACCTAGGCTTGTTTTGTAGGCAATTAATACAAAACCAATGTATTGAACAAAGTGAACAGAGAATATTTTAGAGGTATATACTTTTAGATTTGTATTCCTTTTGAGAGATCATTATTCTTTAACCAGTATGGCAATATAATGACAATAACAAATGCAACAATGATGCAGGTGACACTATATTGTTAGCTGTATTGTTGGTTAAAGAGTTTTCAAATATTATTAGCTATAAAATATGGTATTTAACTTGTCCTCCTGGGATTAGAAAAAATAACTTTTCTCTAATGATTGCTAATGATTGTAAAGGAACAATTTACCAGATTTAATAATTAACTATTTTGCACAAACACCTAGTAGTGTATACCGACCCTTACCTTACCTTACATATATACTGCTTGATTATAAGCTACTTTATTATTTAAAATATCTTTTCATTTTTGTTTTTTTTTATTTCTGATTTTCTAAAACTTTTTAAATCATTTAACTCATTTCTAGTTCTTAGTCAAGCTATTTAGCAGTCAAAATCATTTTGAGAGGTTCAAGATACTCCAGAAACAGGACATGATTTATTCATTATACTGAGCGTAAATTCAGAAGGAAAGGTCTAATTCAGCCTTTAGACAAGTAAACAAATATATTGCTATTCAAAACATGCACGTGCAGAGCTATGATAAAAATGTATATGCCACTGGTGATGTATTACTAAAAAAATAAAAAGGCTGCATATTATTCAATAACACCATTTATTTTATCTGTGTTATCTGTGATTTACTGAAACTGCAATATGATTTTCAAAATTGTGCTGCAACTTTAATGAAAACATCTTCCTGTAGACACATCCTGTAAATTAAAAAACACATTTATAATATTTGTGGCGTGTACTAACAAAAGCGTAACTTGGAACACCAAAGGCAACATGTGTTAACAGCATGAGAGAACTAATTCCTAAAACATTAAGAATCACAAATATACAGTTATATACATCATACCTGTAAAGGTCAGCAATGGATCTCTCTGGGAAAAGAAGCAATAAATTATTTGTGTGATAAAAAGGAAATGTTGCCAAGAACAAAATGCACATATTTTTTCCAACACTGACAATTTATTTTTCATATAAATAAAACATCAACTCTTGTTAAACAATGTACTGTGTAGCGAACAGAAAATTGAAGATTATTAAAGTTGTATAATAAGGTAAACACAAAGTGTGGGAAAAACAGATGAATCATAGAATTGAAAAATAAAATTTTTGATAAGCCTAATGCTTTTTTCTTTCTAAAGTCAAGATGAAAGAACATACACCTTTTTTAATACCAAAGTAATATGAGGGATAATTATAATGTAGGAAATGTTATTAATTACATATAGGATGTATGCATAATTCAAGATGTAAGAATCACTATTTTATCCCTCTATACCTGTTAGCATTTAATAATTTGAAAACTTAATAAATAAGAAACTGTACGAAGTTTAAAGAATTTGTCCTTGGTCTTTGTATATTTGTAAAGGGAAAAGCAGTACCTCACTAGCTTAATATCTTGTCCTACTGGGTGCATGAGCTGCACATACTAATAACATTAAAACAGAGACAGAATTACATTCCCTGTACGGCCACAGACAGCCAACAGGATGTGCAATTCAAAAGATGAGTGCTATAGTGCTCAGCACACCAGTCCCCATATATGAACCACAGGAAAATAATTAAACAAAAATCTTTAATAGTACACAAAAATACACAATGAAAAGCTAATAACGCATACCACACATAAGCAATAAAAACAGTAATAAGCGTCTGGCGAAATATAAATGGGCTTTTTGCAATATCTCAGAGGAAAGCTCCAGTGCCAGTCTCCCCTACATACAGGGAAAACTCTTATCCCCTATCCAAAATTGACTAGTGCCCTCACGGGCAGTCTTAACCCCCTTGGGCCGCTAAACTCTCCCTCCCTACTCTAGGGATACAGGAAAAGAAAAGGGAATGAGACTGACACTGGTGTCTTATCTATCCATCCTCACAATGGCAAAAATCTAGATATTCAGTTGTAGAAGATAGACATACCATCCCACATACTGCATTAATTAAATAAATCAGCATAGGTTAAAGTGTATTGAGAGAGTCATACATTCTTTTTCTATACCTTTAGAGCAGGGGTTCTCAAACTATTTTGCTCTGGGACCCCATCTGACAAAAAACTATTTTACACGACCCCATCAAGTTACTGCCAAACATTGCCCCTATATATTTTCATAAGNCATCAGATTATCATTTTAAACAGCGATAAGTATATGTTTTGTACCAAANTATACAGCTTTATGNGGTTAATTGGGGGGTTACAAAAGGCTAAATAGTCCCCTTTAACTCTTTGGACATTACATTATTTGTACATCATGACAACTGGCAANCCTATGTGACAAATGAATGTGAAAAT
Organism: Platyplectrum ornatum; assembly: GCA_016617825.1. NCBI lineage: Eukaryota > Metazoa > Chordata > Amphibia > Anura > Limnodynastidae > Platyplectrum > Platyplectrum ornatum. Next base: position 25,206 of record JABWIB010000570.1, on the reverse strand, counting down.
GGAAGGGGTTCGGTGGACATGGGCCACCAGTCACCTACTTCATGCATGTATCACAGTGGCACCCCACTAGTGCCTGGTGCCAGTAGGTCCCATAGCTCCTGACCTGCAACTGGGAGATGGTCTCTCTGAGGAAGTNGTGACCCCATGCACATGTGGTCGCGACCCACTCTGGGATCCCAACCCACAGTTTGAGAACTGTGGCTTTAGAGCATATCATGATATCAGAAAAAGCATTAAAGTCACATTGACATAAAACATACAAATATACAGATATATAACCAGCTTAGGTATAGTATACCTAAGCTGGTTATATCTCTGTATATTTTTATTTTTGTTTAATTATTTTCCTGTGGTTCATATATGGGGACTGGTGTGCTGAGCACTATAGCACTCATCTTTTGAATTGCACATCCTGGCTGTCTGTGGCCGTACAGGGAATGTAATTCTGTCTCTGTTTCTTTGTATATTTGTAAAAATTTGTTAGACCACTATATGCAATTAGGCATAATTAACTGCATCTAACAAAACATACTGACAACACAACCAACATTTTAGCCTAGTCATAAAAACACACTATTACCTTGTGACCTTGTTATTATTCATATTATTCATATTATTATTCATAATAATATGACTACAATGGTAGTGATTTTTCTGAGGGTAAAATCCATACTGTCAATAGTCTGACACTAAAAATGTGATACTATCAGAATTGACAATGTAATAACTAACACAATGTAATAGCCAACCTAGTTGGAAGCTTAACACTCAAAATCCAGACAATGTAAAAACACTGATGCATAAAATCTCAGTTGGCTCCAAGGTAATAATCCAGACAATGGGGTATATTTACTAAGGGTCGAGATGTTATTTGCACCGCGACGCGGTGTGTTGTGCAGCGTGAATGTGTTTGATGTATTTACTAATGGGTGTTTTTAAAAATGTGCTGGTGAAATCTCGCTTGTGACTGTTTTGCCGTATTGTGCATATAGGTTTTAGTAATTACTAAAAAGTGCATTTTTACAAACCCTGAATTGCGGCGGCATGTTTTAAAAATCAAGCTGAAAAAAAAAAAAAGACCAGCCGTTTAGAGAGCGAATTTGCAAATCTCGCTTGGCTCCAAATAAACATTGATTTGAAACACTATATAAAGAAGGATTTTCCTATTTGAAATTTCTGTCCTGATTCATTTGGATCATGAATGCGTTCATTTCATTGAATTTCCTCTGTGTTGAGGCTCATGAGAGGGAAATGGCTGTAGGAGGTGAGGAGGATGACCATCACCATCACCATGTCCAGCCCCTGCGGCCTACAGCCAGGCAAAAAAAGAAAAAAAAATACAAGGAAAAAAAGCACTACAAACGATACAGACACTTACATTCACCACTCAGGAATCAATAAGATGGTTTTCTAATATAAATTAACCCACGCCTCAACACTGTCCCTCTTAATCTGATTTTACTAAACACACCATGGTGACGCAACACGATTCAAATATTCAAAAACACGACCCTTAGTAAATATACCCCAATGACTCACAGAATCCTAACACCATTTGAAGAATACTGGCACCTGATGTGCACGAATGGATCCCCTATCAACCAGACATTTAACCCCTTTGAGAGGCAGCCTATTTGGTCCATAATGACCAAGCCCTATTTTACAAATCTGACATGTGTCACTTTATGTGGTAATAACTTTTTAATGCTTTAACTTATCCAACTGATTCTGAGATAGTTTTTTC
>JABWIB010000569.1:96114-111631 GCA_016617825.1 Platyplectrum ornatum | reverse complement strand
GTTTGTCCCCTTAGCGGGAGGGACAGGGGGACAGTCCCCCAAAAACGGGACAGTTGGGGGGTATGCATTCTGTGTGTCCCCATAATTAAATAATCATTGTGACTTTATTGTGATCCAGAGTTTTAATTGGCTGCAGGCTCTGGGCTATCTAGTTCAGGGTAGGTAACCTACGACTCTCCAGATGTTGTCAAACTACACATCACATCATGCTTTGTCAGGTGTCAACAACAATTAAAGCAGGCCAGGATTTGAAGTTTGACAACATCTGGAGAGCCTGCAGGCTGCCTACCCCTGATTTAGTTGTAACACGCACCTCTGGATATGATACAAGGAAAAAGGGCAAACTTATTACTGCTGTAGGAAGCATGTGCATATAGGCTGCCATTACTACACATGGCCATTATATTAAATGGTTTCAATGGGTTTTTTGATGTTTGGTTTTACAGGATTAAAAAGCCATTCAAAATATTCTTTATCAATGGCCATGTGTTGCAGCAATGTCAATTTAAACAAAACATTGTAAAAAAAAAAAAAAAACATAACACTTTTTGAAACAAAATCATTTATTAACCATATTTTTTTTACACTTTTTAAACTTTTAAAATCCCATGGAAAATGACTTGTGCCTATGACTTGCACCATCTCCGAGATGATGTAAGTATATGGCTGAAGAGAATGCTGCCTATCTGTGCAGATCGGGTTTTTCCCTGTTTTTCAGGCGGATACACAGGTCTGGATCAGCTCCTTTGTCTTTACTATATTTACTCTCAGTTCCCAGTTACTGCAGCGATTCTAATATGTTTTTGAAACATTAAAAATGTGCTTTGCTCAAGGGAATTTATTTTCAGTGTGTAACAGCCCTGTTGTCTGAAACATCTTCTAAAATCTTTTCAATGATTTTCTTTTTAATAATTTACTGTCTGGAATTTGCCAATACTTTTTTTCGCACTGAGGATTGTTATTTTGAAGTAATTCACAGTTCTGATTTCTTTCACAATGCCTCAACACTACCAAAGCAATAAACAAGAAATTATTTATTTTGTTAAATATTTATTTGAGCATTATAATGCAATTGGAATTGTTTACAATACATGCCATTATTTGTTGTCCAATATTTCCAAAATGTCAACATTAAAATTAGTTAACAGTTAACAGACAATATTATTTCCAGCACCAATAAAATTAGACAGCAATCTTAATTATTTTTTCTAACATTTTAATTGGTGTTGTAATTGTTGATATAAAATTAACAGTGTATCTTTAGAAGATTGTAGGACTCCTGGGATTTACTGTTTGTTTATTGCATTTAATCGATCACCCAAAACATTAAAACCACTATCATGTAAAGTTAATATAATTTAATAATTATCTTGTTACAATGACACCTCTCAAGGAGTGGAATTGTATAGACAAGTAAACAGCTAGTTCATTCTAGTACTATTTAGACAGCATCCTAGTAATCACTGTACAATTCTCTTCTCATACACTACAGACTGCATCATATTCACCACTATACAAAACAGACTGCACCCTGGTTGCAACTATACAATACATACTGCATCATATTTACAACTATACAGTACAGGCCACATTCTAGTAACAGCTATACAGTATAAACTGCATCCTAGTTGCAACAATAAAATGCAGACTGTATCCTAGTCGCAACAATGCAATACTGACTGATCCTAGAAAGTACTACACAATACACACTGCATTCTAGTCACCACTATACAATAGGGTTGCATCCTAGTAATCATAAAATACAGATTACATACTAGTACAGGGGTGGGCAACTGCGGCCCTCCAGGTGTTGTCAAACTACAAGTCCCAGCATGCTTTGCTTGGTATCAACTATGTCTGTGCAGTTAAAGCATGCTGGGATTTGTAGTTTGACAACACCTGGAGGGCCGCAGTTGCCCACCCCTGTACTAGTAAATGCTATACTCCCCCGCCCCTCAAAAATCTCACACTAGTAATTTAGGCATGAGCAGATCGGCTTTGAATAGCCTGTACGACTGCAACTGATGTAAATGAGAAAAGGGGCGTTCCTCGTCCCTTTTCTCATTTACATATACGCTTTTAGAAGGGCTTAGCCTTAGGGCTTAGACTTAGCATAGAGCATCCAGAGCCTCTGCGTTTTTCAGCTTAGCGCAGGGCTGATGGGCATATGGCCTGCCCCTCTCCTTATTTGCAGGCTTACCAATTCTACCATGCATTAGTTGGAGCGTCTCCTCTGCCTCTAATTACTTAGCATCTGCCAGCGCATCTACACAGACATGATACAACCTTTTTCCCCAATAGGAACAAAAAAAGGAGCTCAATCAGGAGTAAAGCTCCATTTAGTGATGATTTTTTTTTATTGTGTTTTCCTTTTTATTAATTTATTATTTATAATTTATTTATTTGAATATTTGGATATTCTCTGTTTCAAAAAAATTTCTTGTTAGATGGACATAGGGGCCGATTCAATTCGGCATCACGCCTGATATTCTCCTTTACGCCGTTTCTCATTGAGCCGCGTCTAAAAAATTTTTTTTAATAAAATTTTTTTGCTGTCATATACACACATACACTGCACCCATAAATACACTTAAACACAATTTTGCTTATATAACACTAACTTTAAACACATATACACACAGACTGTACCTGATTATGGGAGAAGGTAACATTGGTTATGATAGGTGCAATTCAGTTACATGGCATGAGTATGCATAGCTACAGACTAATTAGTATATCAGTGTTGAATGTTGGAGCTCTTCCAATGGGCTACACAGGACCATTGTGTTTATTTGTGATAATCTTAGCGTGGTATATGAGGGGCAGAATGCACCCTTTTATTAGATACTTTATTTTGCACTACCTTTAGCCTCAGCTGCTCTCCCACATGTTACTATTTAGGGGAGTACTATTTACCTTGCCCCGGAGGTGCTAGGGGGCCTGTAATTTAGATTGATAGTGGTTTTGTTTTTTTATTAACTTTACTGAGAGTGATCTAAAGTGAGAGTTGTAAGACTGTAGGCCTAAAGCTTTAAACCTGCTAGGTATATTTTTAAGGCAGCACAGCCATATTCCAAATTATGTGAAAACACGCATGTCAATGGAATGCTGCCGCTTAGTGCCGGAAAAATTGCAATTATTAAATATGAGGGGGTCATAAATACCAGGGCCCATAATTCGTCTTGGCGGCCCTGACAACTTTTCTGTTGCTACACTCTGCAACAATTTGCTTAGAAAATATGAAATTCATTAGCTGTCAGAGTAGCCTTCTAAAATACTTATTCTGTTCCCAGCATAGAACAAGGTAAAGTAAATTATTATTGACATACCCCTCTAATTTTCCATTATGTACTGTTCTGAGCTGTTGCATCTTTTGGATTTCGCCCGTGGCTGCACCCTAAAATATTGTGTTCCCTGTCTGGCTGGCTACTTTAATTATAGGATAGGATCCTTTATAATAACTACCATTCTATACATTGTTTAAGTAGCCACTATTTAGGTGTCATATTAATTCAATTTGGTGCTAAAAAATCATTATAAAGCACATAATAATATGAGATTAACTGGGTAATGTGGATTTATGATAATCCCCCCGTTCTTCTCTTGTGTCAAATACCTTTACACCTTTGATACAGGAACAACAATTTTTGGTTACAGCTCAGACTGCCACAGGGCGGATTTAACAATTTTAATCACATTTACCTAATTTTTTCTTTACACATCTTTTCTTCTATATTTTATATATTTCGCCTTTATATTTCACAGAACAAAAACTCTTTTAAAATAATGTGAATTAAAGGTTATATTTTATGTGATATTTTCTTATACGGGATAATGAGTGCAGTCACAAAAGAACCGCTTTCTCTCTCTTTTTAACGGTTTCTCCTTTTGGTTCTGACCGCACCGTTCTCAGCCTTGAAGATAAGGGAGGAGAAAAAATATACGTATATATGCAGTGTAATCTGCTACAACCTCGTTATCAAATTATCCCGGGTTATAATATAGTCTTGCAGATTGAATTTATTACATTAAGGTGTGCTCGAGTATCCACTTTTGGTCATTTGCATCTTTTGGCCAGAATATTTCATGCATGATCACTGTTAGAATAGTGTGCTACCAGAGGACTTTATAATGAAACTTGATCACGTTAGCACAGGGAGTTTATACATATTTATGAGGCCAGTGCTCTTGTCATCAAGATGTCATGGCTCATGATCATTGCTAGAGAGGGGAAATAAAAGGTTAGTTGGGTACTGTAGGTTAATGTGAGCATTTCTTCGAATTTTTTTTCTAATTAGTTAACACATTCTGTATGCAGGTTCATTATCTGTAATGTATATCTGAGTCATAATACATAAGAAAATGCACATGCAGTTTCAGAATTAAAATTAAGAATGAATTTTAAATGTCTTTGTCTTCATTATTTATATGACTATACAGTATGTCTGTCTCAATTAAACTCTAAATATGTCTTAGTTTATACAATCAATATTACAGTAATAAAATGTACTTTACTATGGAGTTAAAATGTCTAGTCATTTAAAACCATCAAGGACTTTAAACACCTAAACTGACATACCCGTAGTAATTAGCAATCACAGCTTGGTCATCACTGTTGTTGAGCAAGGTGTCCCTGGCTTGTTTGCATATTGGGGACTTTGGATTTTAAGAAGCGTTACAAGTTTAGGTGGCGTGAAATATGATGGTGCTCCTTGGACCTGGATGACTGTCGACACAGAGTGCCCACGTGAGCCCATGCAATAATTGTGGTTGTGGATCACCGATGGTCACACCAGTGTCATTCACAGAGCAGAGCCACTGCAGATGGAAGAAGAAAAGTAATAATCCAGCAAGATTAATACATAGAAGATCCTTTTAAATTAAACATTTGGGAAATGTTAATAAATGTGGAGTTGTATAGTAATAGGATAGGCACATGAGCATAAAAGTTGGACTGGAGGGTCATACAGAAGGACTGGAGGGGCTAAAAGTAGTTCTGGAGGGCATACAGGAGCATAAAGGAGCTTTTTGAGCAGCCCAGAAGGACATAAAAGAACTCTGGAGGGAATGGACAGGTCAGTTACAGGGGAGAAAGGAGAAAGGAGAACTGGAGGGGCAAATAGGGGCTAAAAAGAGCACAGGAGATTCATCACAAAAGCTACATGACTAAGCAAGTCTCACAGCAATAAAGAATTATTCTACTGTAGCAGCGTTATAGTAACCAGTGGTTTAAGTGGAAATGTAGCAGTGGTGTTATGGACAGATAGAAGTGGTGTTATGGAAACATAGAAAACAATAGGAGTTAATGGATTTTTAGTTTTTCAATTAAGTCAGTGAGAGTAGTGACAAAACTTATATACCCCACTTTAAGCCCTGATTGTAACCACAATAAATATCATCAGTACCCATTGGGGAAAGGTATGTACAGGGTTCCAGCTTACATATGGCTGATATAAATACATATGGCTTATATACATAGCTACACACACACACACACACACCTATATATACATGTGTTTATACTGAACGAAAAATAAGGTTTTATGGATTTTTTTATTTTAATTCATCCACCATATCCTATTGTCAGGAAGATAAATATATACATAATTGGACTAGTAAAAAATAATAAGGCATATGTCTATTGCAATTTTAATCAAGTAAATTAGTAGAGCACATTTTAGAAATATAATAAGTTGTAGATTGTTTGATGTGTTGCATAATTACTTCGGACATGCTGCTTTCACTAAATATTAAAGAGCAAATTAACATTACAATTATGCCAAAGGAATAATGAGATCTGGGTTTGAGCTCATAATTAAAATGCTCTTTTGCTATTACAAATGAAATATATAGAAGAACTTTTATTGCTTTAAAAGTATGATGAGCTAAGGCATATGTTTTTTAAAGGTGACATTTATGCTGGATGTAATTTTTTAAAACATAAAACATTCCAAGTAAGTTATTATTATATTTAAGCACCTTGCTTATGCAATGTCATTTTTGCAAAAGGCAAGGTGAGAGGTACCTGTAATCATATAACAGTGAAATGGTGTCCTTACTAATCACTTGTGCCCTTATTGAACCTTATTGTCTATATGATGCAATGCAATGAGCTGATTTCTATATTTAAAGCAAATTCTTTTTTAGCGGTAGTAACCATTACTAGGTAGTAAAAGGCCCTAACAACTATTTATTTTGATATGTAAACACATACATAATTATTGCTTAATGACCTGTTTGCTCCTTGGTCTACTGAACTGAAGCTGTCAGACAATTATAGTTATACTATAATGTTTAAATTTAGAGAAATGGATCTTGAACATTAGCTCCAATGACAGACTGTTTTAATTTGGTTTATTCAATACTACAAACTCTTCTACACAATTCAGCCTAGGGGGCTGTATGGGAGTGCTTAATGGTTTTCTTTTTTTACTGTACTAAACCGAATTTAGGACAGATATTTTTGGTTTGGTTTTTGTATCTGATGAGTGATCTAATCAGGGACAGCTGTAGCATCAAAGTCCTACAGCTATTAAATGTCACATTGTATAACTGTAACCTAGGTCCACTCACTTTTTAGTGAACCCTTTCAGATGTACAACAAGAACACATATATTAGCTCACTGATTAAAATCAAATCAAATGGAATTGCTTAAATTGGAGGAAAAAAGATACAGGTTTATTGGAAGGGCAAAACCCTATGGCATGAAACAAAGTAGCCTAGACAACATTTGATCTGATACCTTCTCTTGAGGCCAGTTTATTTACAATATATTGTAGGAAAAATGTAAAAAGTATTACAAAAATGTACAGATAAAATACAATACATAAATAATAAATAAAGTTGTATAATGCAATACTGAAATATAAAAATGTCTGTATATTTTCCCTAACCTAACCAGTCTTCTGCTCTTAATTCAGCAGCATGCAGATCCTTCCCCTGTTGAATTATACAGCTAATTGATTGTTATGTTGATAACAGCATAAATTCTGGAAAGGGTGACACAAAAAAACCCAGTGCTATTAACTTATTGTCATTTACACATTACTAAAGCTGGCCATAAACTATAAGACAAATTGTTCCAATCGAAAGAGTGGGCAAAACCATGTTGAATTGCAGGGGAGGCAAATTGAATTCATCAGTATTACAGGTGAGAGATGATGTTTCCTAGCACAAGTCTAATAACAGTGTATCAGTAACGCTGGTCAGTATTTTACCTTTAATGGCCAGTCTCAGATGCATAGAAGGCCAGTAATCACAGAGTTGCATCTTCACTGTAGGTCTTGACATAGGCATTTTGAAGGTACCACTTAATGAAGATGCTAGTTGAGGACTTGTGAGGTGTCTATTTTTCAAACTAGAGACTGTAAGTACCGCCTGAATGAACTAGATCATTATAATAGCTTAGAAGAGGATATATTCTCCAATTATATTATACAATTTTAAAGTCTTGAAGAAGAAGGGATGGAGCCCTGAAAAGTGTCAGTTAAAGACCTATGAATACATCTACCCTACATTGAATGCGTTCCAGGAGGTGTTCAGTAGGGCCCTTTCTCCTACCCATTGAATGAACCAGATTGTTATAATAGCATAGGAGAAAACACACAAAGCATTTTAGAGTCTTGAAGAAGTTTATTTTTGAAGTGTCTTATTGTATAGAGGAATAAAAAGTTTCTATATACTATTATACAAGGCTCAGGATATCAACTGGAGGCAAGTTGAGGAATCTGAGGTGTGCTGCGGTGGTGGTGGTTCTGAGGACGGGACCATTAGGTGGAATGTGGTGACCAGTGGGTTATAGCTCATTTGGGAGACTGCAGTAATTGTGATATGCAGACCCTGAGGGAAGAAAAAAGACCCTAAATTTTTCATGCCTTGATGTTAAGTATTTAAAGTGTGAGTGGTTCACTAAATCTTCAAGTAGAGGGCTGTAAATAACAGGTTTCACTGTCCTACTTATCTTCTATTTTTATGCATGGATGAGTGAGAAGATTAAAACTGTTGATCGGGAAGAAGAAACATGGTGGTTCCGAGGTGGTGTGCATCCATGTCCCTAAGAATCTGGAAAGACCCCCACCTATGGTCTCCAGGGGCAGTACAGTTCTGGCATAGGTTGTCTTTACTGAGAAGGAATCTTCCTCCACCGCTTGCATTTCTTTGTGCACGAAACCCATACTGAGAGTTCTGCCACTGACCACTGTGATAATTATGTCCCAAGCGATAAGCTCTAGCTTCTCTGAAGTCCATGGAGGCCTGTTGTAACAGAATCCTAACGCCTTCCTGCTGGGTCAGTCTTGAGGGAGCCACTTAGACTTGCTTCCCGAGGCTCTGGAAATTATTTTGTCGAATTGAGGGCCAAAGAGGAATCTCCCTTGAAACGGAAGAGACAATAACTTCCCTTTCTACTGTACATCAGCATTCCAGGACTTTAGCCACAGGGCTCTGCGAGATACTATGGAAGCCGCGAGGTGAGACATATTGAGTCCAATGACGCTTTAAACAGGAACTCTGTAGCCGTTTGAATATCCTGGACAGTCTATAAGCTCTGGGAGACTCCTTCCAGAATATCGGATTCTAAAGAAAATCACCATCCTCCGAGGACTCTGACGGTCGCAAAAGCCGAAGCCAGTCTCAGAGCTGCCCCCAAGGTAATATACTGTTTCTTCAGGCATAGTTCTATTTTCTTGTCCATTGCTTCCCAAAAGACATTGACATCCTCTAGGGGAAGCGTAGTTCGGTGTGCCAGCCGTGCAACCGTGGCATCAATCTTAGGTGTCTCTTCCCAGGTTTTCACAAACTTAGCCTGGTATGAGTACATCTTCATAAGCTTAATTGGCGTTTCCGGTCTTCTATCGGGAATCCACCACTCCTCCAAAACCAGGCCCTGCAAGGCCTGGGATAGCGGGAAGGATTTTTGCTGTTTTTTTGCCTTCATCAAAAAGTTAATCCTGGAGAATTAGATCCTCCTGAGTGTTTTGTATATTTAATGACTTGTAGATCAATGATAATAAGTTGTTAATCAAGTCAGGATTACATTCAGCATCCCCTTGTGACTGAATAACTTTTTCATCTGGTAGGTTGTGAATCTCCAAAACTCCAGAAGAAATAAATGCCTTTAAATAGATTGCTGAGGCGATTGTTCGGCAAACTCCTGCTTTCTCAATGGATAAGTGTGTGTGGGGGAAGGCGTAGTGACACGGATGTTGTCATACGCCTGCCTCACAACCCTGAAGAGGCAGACGATTACTCAGCAGGGACGCGGATGATGCGGACGCCAAATTTTAGATTTTATACAATTTTTTTGAAAAATATTACAATTTTTCCTTTGGCAAAATGTCAGTTATCTGCCGCACACCGTCCTTGCAAACTGAGCAATTATTGGAAGGAGAGCACACAATTTTTCTTCTGTTTTATCGTCCATTGAAAAAGGGGAATATAACAAATATTAGGAAAATTATTCAGGATTATGCCCACACACATTGCAAAATCACCAACAATTATTGCAAATACAAAAATAAGGGCCACCCGAGGGGTAGCAATACATGCAAACATCAGTACTCCAGTAATGGAGTGTGAAGAAATAGGAAAGAAAAGAAAGGAGAGAATAGAAGAAGAGGGGGCTGGAGGAGGAGGGAGGGAGCAGCCAGGAGCGAGCAGAAGGCCAGAGGAGCTAGTGGAGGTCAGGAGAGGAGGCGGAATCAGGCAGAGATAGGGTAGAGATGCAGGAGTCAGAGAGTCCATGTACGAGAGCCATGGAAGCCATGTGGTAGTTTAAACAGTGTACCGATCGGTAGCCGAGAGGATCATTTAGTCCATAAAGCGGTAAAACTCCACCCTTTGGATCCACTTGAAGACCAACGGGGGGGGGGGGATGGTAAAGGAGCGGGAGAGCCAGTGCACATGAATCACCGCTTGTGCAGAGTGGCTAAGTGGAAGGAGGAGAGAAGATTTCAGAGAGGAGAGAGAGCCCTGGGGGAGAGCCAACAACCTGGCGTGTGATGGCGAGGACCTGGGATCAGAAGGGAGCCAGGGCAGAGCAACTCCACCAAATATGAGCCAGGGAACCCACAGCAAGGTCGCAGCGCCAACACATAGGAGAGACATGAGGGAGGAAGGAATGAAGCATTTGAGGTGTTTGGTACCAACGGGTGAGTATATTAAGCTGCGTTTCAACCAAAGAGAGGCTCCGTGAGCAGGCATTGGAAATCTGGAAGATACGCATCCATTCCTCCGGGGAGGGGGGGGTTAGTCAGATCCCGGTCCCAAGCGGTAATATAGCGGGACCGACAGGGTAAAAATCCCGGAGGAGGAGTTTGTAAATAGCGTGATTGGGAACAATAATTGCTTAGTGTGTGGGGACTTTGCACTGCCAATAACTGACAGTTTGGAAAGGGAAATATTGCTCAAATTAACTAGTAAATAATGCTGTATAGATAATCTTTCTAGTGTGTGGCCAGGTTTAGGAAGAACATAAGGTAAAATTATCATCTGCTGGCCTCTCTAGAACAATTATCATGTGATTTCAGAAAAAATGGGTACCACACACTAGAAAGATTTTCCGCCCAATTCCCAATAATTGAGTTTGAAAAAAGCCATGTTGCAATGTGTGAAGTAGAAATTAATTTTCATTTTATTGCATGCTGACACTTTTCTCTTGGTCAAAGAACTCACATGTCGCATAACTCAATGAAATAGGAAACCTTTCAAACCATACCTTTCAAGTCTAAAGGTTGGATTTACTAAACTGCAGAAATGGAAAAGTGGAGATGTTGCCTATAGCAACCAATCAGATTATAGCTGACATTCTCTAGTAAGTAAATATAGGCCAAATTCTGTTTTCACATGTTAAACTTGCCTCCTCTGCAGTTTAAATTTTTTGTTTTGCCCGGGTCTACTCTTTCCCCTTATTTGCCCTTACTCCCATAAGTATTTTGGCAAAAGAGAAAAGGGTGCTCCAGTGCTGTTTGTGTGCTAAACTTTCAAGTCAAGACAAATGGGATAGATCTATATAAATAGAAGCTTTTTCCTTACATGTTTAGAGATAAATGGAAAATTGGCAGTATTAAAGAGGATCATAAGTATGCTTATAACAATCACCTTAGGCACCAGTAAAGGATATGGATGCTGTCAAGCTCTGTGAACATTTCACATCTGTATATTATATCTATACAGGAAAGATAAAAAAATGACTAGAAGACAGAATAGAATGGAAATTAATAATTTATCAGTTTTAATGTTCTGTATTTTGGAGGTTAATGTGTTTCAACATACTGGGAAAAGTAAAGAAACATCCTGTTTGCCATTTAAAGAATACCTTAGGTTTAGGTGTGGAAAAGTTTGTTACTGTGTTAGACAGTTGAGTTATGTTGTTCTCCAGTGTGGAAAACAAAATTAGAAATCTTGCAGATATATTACTTTTTAACAGCTAACCAAAATAAAAGCATTTAAAAAAAATGCATGTACTTGCATTTGAGCACATTACAGACAGGTACAAAACGGATACATTTTAAGTGTCACTGTTTGTGCATAAGTAACTGCAAAGAATTTACTAATACTGCCATGAATTAACCATCAGTTTTTTTTTTACTTAAAACAAAAAGACAAACCCCCATGCCTTAGCATCATTTCCAGAATGTTACTGCAATGGGCCAGAAAAGGCTGTGATGTTTCAGATTAAACTTATGCTGGCCCTACACCAGGCCCATAGAAGGTGCGATTATGCGATAAACACTCCTGTAGTCACACATCGTATCAGGCAAGGTTCATGCAAACAGCTGCCGATTTAATGTACATCACATTTGAATTTTGCACATGCAATATATTGCAGCGATACATCTTACTGGTGTATGGTCAGCATTAGGTTTGTCCTGTGTTTGGAGCAAATATTTATCTGTATTTATCTGTTTGTGTAATAACATTTCGACCTGGATTCTCACTTTCTTGATCACATACTTACAATACATTTAGGTCTGGATTGCTGTAATTGCTTGCACATTTGTCGTTGGAATGCAGAAATACACTCCACTGTGTCCAAGTTGAGTCTGGATCAAACTCTGTCTTAGCAACCCAATAAGAGATTAAAGATGGAACAAAAAAATGTGTTCAAATATGTTTCACATTAAGTAATTGCAATGAAATAAGAGATATTTTATATTTATAAGAGATTATTTATATTAAAAGTACAAACTGTGAATCACAAAGCAGCTACAAATGTCATTCATATCTTGTATTAGAAAATGTCTATGTGTAATTTGTATATATAATTTATATCATATAATAATGTAATAATTAATTATTTACTAAATTTAAATAAAGTATTAGTTATGAAAAGGTGCATTCAATAATTTCAACCACCACGTCTAAGAATGGGAAATAGAATAATACAGAGTTTTATGCTATTGGTGAAATTGCTGTTCTGGTGATAAATTAAATCTTTACCTTCTTACCCTTCGAGACAATATCTGTCTGCAAACATTTTATGAAAAAATGAAGCATTTACACACATTCAGTTCTGTCTTTACTCTTAAAGAACAAAATGCATACTCTATGTGTTTTTCCCTTGGGCAATGGCACAGGAAGAAATTAATTTTCCTCTCTTCACCTAACAGAAGCTGACTGGCAATATTTGTGCCCTGTGTACTGTGTCCTTGAAGGTAAAAGCAGTCATACAATGATATAATTTAGCTATGGAAATCTAGAAAGGAAGTATAGAACAAAAAAAGACAGACTCAACAAACATCAACGGGAGCAGGATTTATCATTAATTTTAAGACTGTAGGATAGTTTAACTGACCAAAATAATAATGTAAAAAAAAATAGAATAGAAAAATATTATTGAGTACATATTCTTGAGTACTTTTTAAAACATGTCATCAGTGAAGAACAGGATAAAAATTGCTGAAGGAGTTTCCGGGCCGGGAGTGTCTTAACTATTATAAAAAAAAAGAATGAGTGATGCATATAAAAAATGAACAATGACATTTATTAATTTCATACAATAACATCATTATAATGAATCTATAAAGAGATTAATTAAAGGTATCTAATGAAAGTATCTAAAGAATCAGCATATGAGTTATAATAAATAGAATATGTTACCAATCTTATTTTACTTGTCAAATCTTTGACTAAGGTTATTAACGTAACAAATTATGAGATTCAATACAGTCAGCAGTCTGCAGGGAGATCCCATAGAAATAGATAATAGCGGGGATCCAAATGGTAGTGGACCTGCCACACTGCTAAGGAGAATATGCACAATAAAATGCCAAATAAAAACAGCTGATTAGAGTTCCCTAAACAGTTCAAACCACAGGGAACTGTAGGTAGTTCACACATCTTAAAGCACATTTCCAAAAATAGATATTCACAAGTAGTTGATGGAATTCACCTTTTTCTATTGTAGTAGTTCGTAGTTATGTAGTATTCTACTGGGGTAGCATACCACCACAATGTGATTGCCAGCCTCCTGTTTGGAGGAATGAGTTTCCTGCAGTTGGTGGTCTGTGCATGTGACATGCCATATTGTGACATCCACTGCATATGTTCAAAAGCTTCCACAGTTTACATGAAAGCCTTGCCATGTCTTTTTTCAACATTCTTCGTTTTGTCATCTTAATCTTGAATAATCTTGAAGATTGAAGCCATGATGGACATCATGAAGTCTCTTCAGCTTTGCAAATGCCAGGCATTTGCCCTGTCCTCAGGAAACAAGTCTCTCACATATTGCTTGCAGACTGCAAAAGCAGCTGTATAGTGTCACCAAAAGCTCTGATTTTCTACAAAAAACAGCAGCCAGACAGTAGCAATCAGGAACTCTGGCATGAACTCATTGGCCATGATTGAACCAATGCAATCTGAAGTCACCACCCACATTAAATGACATCACTTTTTTAAGGTCATCACAGCTCTTACTGTATGCTGAAAAATCTAATTTCTGTTAGCAACAACCCGGGTTCAATGTGTCTCTGTTCAGGGTGGGCTGTTGCCAATACTATGGAAGCTATAACAACTCTAATATCCTGAAAGAGTGGTGTACTTTTACAAAACCTAGTTGATGGGGGGTCAACAAATGTTGCAGGATTAATTGGAGGCAAATGGCCATTATTTTTGTAAAAATCAGAATAGTCTGTGTTCCTTGTTGGGTTTAAGGATCAAAGAGGTGTAAGTGTTGGTAAAGTCAATGTACGAAACATTGTGCCTATGGATTTGAGTATAAACGTCTAATAAAATTGGGGTATAAAGTGTATAATACTCCACTGGAACTCCATCCACAACCAGAGATGCATATTGGCAAATATATATATTTGTCCTTAGATCAGTTAGATCAGCCTCTAGGATTTCTCTTCTCGAAGAATGTAACATACATACATAGTAACATAGTAGTTGAGGTTGAAAAAAGACGTCAGTCCATCAAGTTCAACCTATATGGGATCTCCTGCTATCCTAAATTTTATAATTGAAATTGGTTTAAATATACAAGAGTTCCCTCCTGACTAAGGTAATAAACAACTTACTAGTCATAACCCTGAATACCCTTTACCTCTAAAAATTTGTCTAACCCCTTCTTGAATTCATCTATTGATCCTGCCATTACAACCTTCTCAGGCAATAAATTCCACATCCAGATATACCAGCACCAAGTTAGCACAATGAAACCACTGGCAGTTAAGTCACAACACGGACCAGGGGAAAGATCCTCAGAAATTGCCCTTTGTTCATAACACTGATGGAGAAATGTTGGGATCAAATGTAAAACACTGTCACCTTGGTGCACTGCCTACTGGAAATCCATCCTTATGTTGTTTGCATCACCATAACCATCACCATCTTTATATTATAGAACATAGTAAAATAGTAGTTGAGGTTGAAAAAAGACGTCAGTCCATCAAGTTCAAAATATGGGATCTCCTGCGACCCTAAATTTTATAATTGAAATTGATCCAGTTTAAATATACAAGAGCTCCCTCCTGACTAAGATAATAAATGACTTACCAGTCATAACCCTGAATACCCTTTACCTCTAAAAATTTGTCTAACCCCTCTTGAATTCATCTATTGATCCTACCATCACAACTTTCTCAGGCAATAAATTTCACATCCTCACTGCCCTTACTGTAAAGAACCCTTTCCTTTGCTAGTTGTGAAACTTCCTTTCCTCTAATCTTAGCGGGTGACCACGTGTCCTCTGTATGGTTCTATGGGTAAAGAGTTNATGTGAAAGCTCTCTATACTGACCCCTAATATATTTATAGATGGTGATCATATCACCTCTTAGATGCATGTGTATCTAAAGTACACATGCCTAAACTTGCTAGCCGTTCCTCATAACTCAGTGACTCTATGCCCCTTATCAGTTTTGTTGCCCTTCTCTGAACCCGTTCCAGTTCTGCAATGTCCTTTTTATGGAGTGGTGCCCAGAACTGTACCCCATATTCCAAATGAGGCCTCACCAATGATTTATAGAGTGGTAAAATTACACATGAATCCCGTGCATCTATGCCCCTTTTTATACAT
>JABWIB010000569.1:41102-65358 GCA_016617825.1 Platyplectrum ornatum | reverse complement strand
GGCCAACACTGTTGGTGATAGCTCAGGGGTGGATAGGTATATTTGTGTATCATCCGCATAGAGATGATACTGAAAACCAAATGAATTTATTAGTTGTCCAAGGGAAGTGGTGTAGATAGAGAAGAGCAATGGACCTAAAACTGAGCCTTGTGGTACGCCAACAGACAGGGGAAGTGCAGGGGAGGTGGATCCNGAGAAGCNAACACTGAAAGAGCGATTAGAGAGATAGGATATAAACCAGAGATAGGATATAAAGATGACAGATAAGCAGAAGTATCTCCAAGAATTCATAGTGATGTATGAATCATACCCAAGTTTGTGGCAAAGTAAGTCACCAGACTATACAAATAAGCAGAAACGTGCTGAAGCCATGCAGGCATTGTTATAGTTGACAAAGCCAATATTTCCCAATGCCACTATAGACTACATCAGGCACAAAATACAGAATATCAGAATAGTTTATAAAAAGGAGTTAAACAAAGTTAATGCTTCGAAAAAATCTGGAGCTGGACCGATGAAGTATTCACCCCAAAGTTGTGGTACTTCAACAATTAATAACATAGATGAGCCAGACAAAGAAAGTTTGGACATAACAGAGGACACAGAAATGGTAAGTACAACATTCTTTATTGTAACTATGTACATTATTCTATAGGATAAAACCATAACTATTTACAAAATGCTGGATTGCCACATACTGAAGCCGGTTATTTTTAGCTGATAAGCTTGTGTTGGTAGACACAAATTTGTCCATTGAGGTCCACATGAGAGTTTCCTCTGGGAAATCCGGAGTATCATGGTTTTCAATAGTGACACGCTGCTGACATGTGGAACGCAAAAAATTGTGGAGCACACAGCAGCACATAACAATTATACAGATTTTTTCATGACTCATATTAATAGTTGTGTGAAACAACCTAAACCTGTTTCTCAGGATGCCAAACGCATTTTCCACCACACTGCGAGCACGACTTAGCCTATAATTGTAAATCCGTCGCTCTTGGGTAAGCATTTTTTGGGGGAAAGGCCGTAAGACGTTTGTATGACGCCTCAACGGCTACAAACACAAAATTTGAATTTGCCACGGTGTTTGGTGGCTTTGGGAGATGCATTTTATCTTGTTGTAGCCTCTCGTAAAACATGTTTTTTTCAATGGCCCCACCGTCGGAAACACGGCCGTTTTTGACCACATCAACAAACAAGAAATTATAATTAGCATTTACGATGGCTAGAAGAACAACGCTGAAAAATTTTTTCCCATCCAGTGCCCCGCCACAGTTAGGAAAGTCCCACTGCTACCCAAGAACAAGTTTCTATTAGTCAAAATATTTCTGGACGCAGTTGTACACAGTATGTACACCACGATAGCAGATGTAAACGTCCTCAGAAAGGATAAGACAAAGGAAATGAGGGATTGACAAGGTCTATTTTGGAATCTGCCAAGAAATGCTTTGAGAAGGACCTTGATAAATACGATTCTTTTGCTATGTTTATTGCCTGTAAACTTAGAGAAATGGACCAGTGGTTCCAACATGAAACTGAACGCATGGTGTATGAAGTTTTGTATCAAGACACATATGGATTATTAGATTCTACTAGCACCATAGTAACAAAATCCCGTGCCTCTAGTCAACCTGTTCAAATTTCTAATCCCTTTCCTTCCCACTATGGTAATGTCAACTACAGTGGTAGTCGGTATGCCACTCACAATGTTACCAATACTGCATCACTCAGTAATCAGCAATTTTTCAATCCCAATTGTTGATAAGCCCAGTTATTATAATTTACAATAATTATTTGGAATTATTACATTCACATACAGTTTACGTGTACTGTAGAGTTATGCAATAAAAGTTTAATGTTTATTCATGTTAATTGTGTGTTTTCTTGTCTCCAAAATAATCACATTACATATTTACCTTCATGAAATCTTTTTGTAAGGCAGACACTATAGCTAGACATGTGTCTGGTATGATTCGGCCCAATGCTTGCGCTGATATCGCACAAGAAAATTTTAGATTTGCAAATGAGCGCCCTGTTGCCAAGAACCGGAGAGTTGTAATCAACCGTTGTTTTGGAGTTATAGCTTCTCGGAGGTGGGTATTCTGACGTTGAATCAGAGGGCTGATTGCGGTGAGTATATAAGTGAACATGTCATCACTCATTTGCAGGTAGTTACGAAAATCATCAGGGTTGTTTTCCCGTATGTTCTTCAGAAGTCCCATGTGGGAAAATGCATGCCGTTTTAGAAGCCAGTATTTTGTCCAACATCTGCGTTGCTTTCTGGCACAATTGGACTTGTTGGTATTATCCAATTGTCCTACTAGCATCAGAGCTAACATAGCACGATGTTTCTTACGAATGACATCCATCAACACAAAAATACCAATACCAAGACATAAAGTTACTAGCACTTTCATTAACGGCCATAAGTGTACATTGATTACTTCTTTGTAGTTTCTACATATGCTAAACCTTTTGGTAACATGGCTTTCTCTAAATCTGTATGACAGATGTGTATTTCCATTGTTTAGCGCATCTAAATAATTAGTAATGCAGCACTAAAGACACCAAAGTTATGAAGCACATTTCATTACAGTGTGTGTCCTTACATTGCCATCTGTATATGATGTTATATGTACTACTGTAAACCTTGGTATTAAGTAGCATACATCATATACGAGTGCATACGTGTACTAGCTTTTGTGCTACATTTATTCATTAAAAAATCACATCCTTTATTTTTTATCCAATTCCCCATATAATTTACAAAACAGGCTTACTTTACTGATGACGTAAATACCATGACCTGTGACCTATTTGTACCATTCCGTGCTGTAATGTTTAAAAAGTGTCAGTTTTTACTATACTTTCATGCTAGTAAATAATTCATTAGCATGCTATCAAAATGGGGTACCTATCATTTTTTACAGGTGTAGGTATAGTTACAATACCATTATTGCGTTGTTGTATGCTGTGGTATTATATTTAATAAATAAGATGATTTTTAAATGGACCATAAATTAGCATGGCAATTATCTGCATAGCAACAAGTAATGTAACCTTTTATAGGTATTGTACCTGTACATTTACCTTGTTATTGCTGACTTCGTGTGTCACTTTAATACACAGAAAAATCCAGAGGAATGGTGTCTCCTAGCAATGTGTTCACAATGGTAGAACAGGAAATGATGTGTGGTACTATATCGTTCCAGGTCATTGATGAAAGGGTACTTCAATGTGAAGTTTTATTAACATAAACACACAACGTTCGCACACAATCGAACGATCCTTATAAAGTGTATGCAATGAAACGATCTTGGTTGCACGATTGTAACGTAACAAAACATTGGTGGGCGGAGCTTTTCTTGACTGAAATCGTACGTTAATTGCACAGTGTATCTGCACTTCTATCATTCTATTTACTAATTACACAATATGTGATAGATTCGTTCCGAAATATGGTAATCTTCTCATCGTATAGTGTATGACCAGCTTGAGTTATGAGAGTGAAAAGCTGAATCCAGCCCTTTGATGGAACTCTGATGTCATTATATTGGAGATTTAATTATTTTATATTATTATATTATTTTTACAGCCTATTGCTTTTATATATCACTCAAGAACTCTTCTTAGAAACAACCAAAATGTCCTTTTCTTAAATGATCTTAAAAGATTTCACATACGTGCAATTTTTATTTAAATATAGAAAACAGTAATCAAACTATGGTATGGAAAGGCATATCTAAATGAAATTCTATTAATACATCTATACTAATTTGTAGGCTGTACAATGAGATCAAAACTCATTTCACTGTCTCTGCTAAAATTATGCAACATGATAAGGTGCAAACGGTATTCAGTCAAGGGTAATTAAGCATACCTATTATCTAATGCAGCAGACAGCTTAAGATGTTCAAAGTGGTTCATTTTGCCCATTACTGGGAACATCATAAGGGTACAAATGTCCTTTAATATGCAGCTTCCATAAATAGGCCATCTGTTTCCCATTAGATCAATATGAGCGAAAACTGAATTCATGCCAGAATCGTTTTCAATGTTTAACTAAAAAAAAATTATAATACAACTTTTGATTTATTTCAGGAAAAATTTAATGCCATGTGTTTTATCATTCCACAAGACAATATAGGTATTCCTTTTGCAAATATGTTGATGATTCCATCTGCATTCTATAGTGCAGGAATAGTAATTGTCCAGTTCCCATATATTAGTCACCACAAAAGCCATATTTAGACCATATATAAACTGGTTATCAATAAAATAAGTGCACAAATCTAAAAATACTTCTGTTTTTCTTAAAGGCTTTATATGTAATCATATAGAATAGGATGTATCACAAGCCCAGTTGTTTCAAAACTCTAATATAATCACTGCATTTAACCCCTTAATGACACAGCATATTTGGTCCCTAATGACCAAGCCATATTTTCCAAATATGACGTGTCACTTGTGGTAACAACTTTTTAATGCTTTTACTTATCCAACTGATTGTTTTTTTGTGACACATTGTACTTTAAGTTAGTGGTAAATTTTGATTGATGCAGTCTGTATTTTATCGTGAAAAATGTGAAAATGTTTAAAATGTTACAATTTCTGCTTGTAACACACATAGTCATATCACACAAAATAGTTAATAAATAATAATTTCAATATGTCTTCTTTCTGTTGCCATCATTTTTTAAATCTCCTTTTACTTTTTTAGGGGGCTCATAAACTTAGTAGCAGTTTTTCACAATTTTAAGAAAATTTGAAAGTTTAAAAATTTAGGGGCCAGTTCACATTGGATGTCACTTTGAGGGGCCTGCGTGATAGACACCCCCATAAATGATTTAGAAAACGGCTCACCTCAAACTATCCAAAAGAGCACTCTGGAAGTTTGTTAACCTTTTAGGTGTTTAACAAGAATTAAAGCAAAGTGAGGGTAAAATTTTTACATTTCCCTTTTTTTAGCAAATTTTCCATGTTGATCCATTTTATTCTGGACCAATGTTAACCAGGACAGATGTTACCCATGAGACAAAACTTAAAATGTAATCCCCTGATTCTGCAGACT
Source organism: Platyplectrum ornatum (assembly GCA_016617825.1). Taxonomy (NCBI): domain Eukaryota; kingdom Metazoa; phylum Chordata; class Amphibia; order Anura; family Limnodynastidae; genus Platyplectrum; species Platyplectrum ornatum. The sequence goes on along the minus strand of JABWIB010000569.1, from coordinate 60,284 downwards.
TTAGAAACATCCCATATATGGTTAAACGCTATTTGGGTTTGCCGTAGGGGTCAAAAGTGAAAGAGCGGCATTTGGCTTTTTTAGCGCAGATTCAGCTGGAATGGTTTTTGTGCACCATGTTGCATTTGCAGAGCCACCAGTTGTATCATACCATCACTTCTCTCACAACTTTAATTATAAAATTATAAAATGCTATTCACGCCAATTATTTTTTATGTTTTCATACTGCCACTTTTAAAAGTCTATACCGCCACTTTTGAATTTTCACTTCAACCATTGTTGAAGATTTTAAGTTGCCTTTTCCCTCTTGTCCTCCACCTAGTGAGTTGTGCCATATTTTTAACTGTACGTTATGTTTATACTTATCATGCAATGTTTATGTTTTTACTTTATTTTACTTGTATGGCACTGCATACTTTTTATAGTACCTCATAACCTTAGTAAAAAATATATATATTCGAAGATTATTGTTGAAGATGTTTAGTGAAATTTTGGCCAGATTTCTAAAAAACACAAAAAGATTTACAGTCCATCATAAAGCAATATTTAAGGATATACCTGAAAACTAATATGATTATCACTTTCTCAGTGTTAAATGAATGATGAATTTTAAGGGTTTTATAAGTCTAAATGGAACCAATTCATGCACAAGACTTGTGCTGTCGTTTTCTCTTACTTTCTTTTTGGTATACAATTGTCATATTCTATAAGGTTTTGTAATGTGATAGAAAACAGCAAATTCATAAAACACAGCAAAATGTTAAAATCCCTTCTAAGCTTGTGATGTTTTCCTCCACTAAGTGCATCTGTCCATGTACTCGTTCTCTGGTTTCCATGGATTCAGTACATTATTCATTTTAATAAATATCATTGCTGGCACTCATCTCTTCCAGAGTTATAGCAATTTCATTCAAGTGAAGCACACAATGATCTCAGCAGCCCAACTTAATGTGATCTTGGAAATTAATTTCCCATGCAAGTCCTGACATTGATAGTGAAGTGGATAGGTGTCGTATTGATTTACTGTTTGTTGCTGGTGAACCCCAAAGCTGGTCACTTCTGGATACTGAAATTGCAGCTGGATGGAAATGAAAAAGAATCTACAGAAATAGACAGAATACTATGATTCAGATAAATGTATCATACTTTAGGGTTTATGGAACTTTAATTAAATGAAGCATTTTAAATTATCAATGATGCACCATCAAATAGTCTGTAGAAAAGTAGTGGCCATGACCTTCCTTCTAGTAACAGATGGAGTATTTTCCTGTGAATTAATATTTGATTTTTTTGCATGAATAAAAAGGTCCTTCCAAATACCAAAAATTAATTACTATTAATATTGCAAAGGCATAATTTCAGAGAATTTTAGGATCAGGGCTATTTCCAAATTAATAGCTTGTTGTGTATATTCTTCTGGGAATACTTCAATAGATGAACATCCAGGGACCACACAAATGGTAAAATGGCAAAATACCCACTTTTCCAATCACGCATTTAGTAATTTAAGCCTTAGTGTTATGTTTTGCTCCTGTGAGATTTAATATTTAACTTTTTCAAGGTGAAACAAAATAATTAAATATATATATTTTATTAATAAATAGATACATTTATATCTATGGGCCAGATTCAGATCTTTACACTATTATGACTTACACTCTCATGGACAAAACCATGTTGAATTGCAGGGGAGGTAAACTGAATTAATTGCCATCAGTACTGGTCAGTATCTGTGGCAAAATGCTAAAATAAAGTATTCTCCCTGCATGCAAACACTGACATTCATTTTACCTCCCCTACAATTCAACATGGTTTTGCCCATGAGAGTGTAAGTCATGACAGTGTAAAGATCTGAATTTAGCCCTATGTCTTAAAGAGGAAGCAATCAATATCAAACCAGTTTTACAAAAATCAGCGTGCAACCGCACAAACTGAATTGCAATCTTACTCATCATCCTATATTATATACTTAAAATGGTCTAAATGAAACTGGTGTGTATGCAGTATTGATATATAAAGTGTCTTCAACATTCATACATCATGTTTATTCATAAACCAGTAGCATATTCCATCTATCACATTTAATATCAATGGCATATTTAGGGATAATTGTTGCAAAGTAAACACTTACAAGATATACTTTAAAACATTGGTTTATTGTGTGACTGAAATGATCATTCCCATTTAAAGAATCTAGTAATTGCCAAAAATAATTAGCAAGTAATCACACTCATATAATACTTTTTTTTTTGCACTTTGCGTTATAAATTGCATCTTTTAAATAATTATTCTTATATAAGCAAGCACAATGCAGTCCATCTAGGTAAAACATAAATATATCCTAGCTAGATATATTAGCAAAATGAATAGAACATATAGTCCAGACATTGCTGATGTTACACTAACCAGGATCGCCTCCCAGGGCGTGTAGTCTGTAGGCCTGGTATTCACTAGAGCCCCTTTGGTGTGGATAGGCTGGCGCTGCAGGACAGCCGGAAGGTCGCGGCCCCGGTCAACAATCTCGGCAATAGGTCAACTACAGAGAGTATGGAGACAGATATTAAGGAGTCCAAGAGGACAGACATACCAAGAGGGTACACTGGAAAAGGTAAGAGTAAACAGGCACACCTAGCAGGAGCAGTGTACTCTGGTTAGAGCATACCTCCCAACATATGGGTGGCAGAGAGCGGGACAAATTAAGCCCTGCCCCTGATCTGCACAAACTCCACCCGATCCGCCCAAACTCCGCCACAATCAAATAAGCCCCACCCATTTTACCCCCTCCCCCAAATTCTTGTTTTATAAATCATGTCGGGACATGGTGGAGGAGGGAGAGACAGCAGGACAGGCACCTGAAAGCGGGACTGTCCTGCTAAATTTGGGATACTTGGGAGCTATGATAGAGTCCAATAGGGAGAGACAAGCAAGTACACACTGGCAGCAACAATGTTACACGTGTAATAGGTACTCAGGGTTTGGGGAGAGTGAGACGGGGAAGCCACACACTGACAGCACAGTGCCATGTGTAATGTGCACTCTGGGTCAGAGTACAGTGGAGTGAGAAAAGCAAGCCACACACAGACAGCCACAATGTGTGGCACTAAACACAACAAAGTATTTCTATATCAAATAGCACTGGTGCAGCCTCACAGATAGTTTTAGGGGTAATTACCCTCTACCCCACAAATACAGATACAAAAATGAAAAACAAAACTAATTCTTATGTGAAGCCTGTAAAAAAATTCTCTCTAATCAGATATATTTGCTCTCCTACTCACATTTGAACCCCTTGGGTTCTTTGCCGAAGTCAGTCTCTTGTTCCGTGCAATCACATGTGTGATCTATCCACGTATTTCTCCTACGTTCCTCCTCGAACAAGGTGGTGGTGGAACATAGAGGAGAGATCATTGAACGCTTTATAAACAAGATAAAGACAGTGTAACCATACTTCATATAAAAGTGATCATTTATCATATTGTGGATTGCACTATGTTCTGATCTCTTTCGAGGAGGAAAGGTCAGAACACAGCAGAGAGAGACACACTGACACCCATAATGTATTACGTGTAATGTGCACTCCAGGGGCAGGCTGGCAAATTTTGGCCTGGGGGGCAAACCCACAGCAGTGGCCCATAAGTAACAGCCCATTAATATATATATATATATATACTGATCGGCCGGCCCTGGTGCACTCTGGGTCAGAACACAGCAGAGTGAGACAAGCAAGCCACATACTGACAGGTATGGTGCCCTGGAAAGGGAAGGAGGATGGGGAATACTTTGGAAGATTCAAGAAAGGAATAGCAGGCTGGAAGTCAGGAGGCACAGGCAGGTATAAAAAGCAGACTGGAGGCTGAGAGCAGACAGAGGCGTCTGTCCAGCACAAGGTACAAACTAACTATAACCGGCGGTGGGAGGAAGCCGTCAATATATAAGGGAACAGGAGCAAGCTGAGTGGCCAACCTTGATTGAGCAGCTCCAGCATCCTGGCAGTGCTAAGAGTCCAGGACACTGAAGTGCTTGTGCAGCATGATGTTACTACTTGGCGCTAAGCATGACAGCATGTAACAGCTAAGTTTAGAAAAAAATATTTTTATTAGAAATAATAATAATGCTTCATTTGCAGCAAATACAGCATTGCAGACCTTTGACATTCTAGCTGTTAATTTGGCAAATTAATCTTGCCAAATTCACCCCTCGCTGATATACCTCCCACATCTTCACATCTTGGATAGGCTTGATGGACACTTCTTGTCTACCATAAGGTCAAGTTGCTTGCACAACAAATATGGTTGAGCAGTCACCAGGAGGTATATTTACTAAGCGGCGAGATTGCAGTGATATTGGAAAGTGGGGATGTTGCCCATAGCAACCAATCAGATTCGTGTTCACATTCTCCATTAAGTAAAATGAAACTGAGGGCTTGAATCTGATTGGTTGCTATGGGCAACATCCCCACTTTCCAATCTCACGGCAATCTCGCCACTTAGTAAATATACCTCCTGGTGACTGCTTTGTCTGTCCGTAACACTTTTCTATAATGTTCCTCTGTCCAATGTGTTCTTTTGCTTGTATTAATATTTTTCTTTTATTGACCAGTCTCAGATACGGTCATACCTCACAACATATAAGCTCCACCCCCGGACACGCCTGACTCCGCCTGGTACACCCCGACTCTGCCCCGGTACACCCTGACTCCGCCCCCTTCACAACCAACCCCGCCCCCTTTTGATGCCGCATTTCGCAGCATCGTAGAAAACAGTAAGTTTGTCCCATTAGCGGGACAAACTGCAAGGCGGGAGGGACAGGGGGACAGTCCCCCAAAAGCGGGACTGTCCCGCTGAAAGTGGGACTGTTGGGAGGTATGGATATGGTTATTAATGCAGCTCCCAGTTGAGGACCTGTGAGGCATCTATCTCTTAAACTAGAGACTCCAATGTAGTTATCTTCTTGGTCAGTTGGTCTTCCCACTTCTCTTTCTACTCTGATTAGAGTCTATTTGTGCCGTTCTCTGAAGGGAGTAGTACACACTGTTGTAGGAAATGTTCAGTTTTTGGCAATTTCTTGTACAGCTTTCATTTCTAAAAAGAAAGTTCTGTGTTATAAATGAAAGTTCTCTTTTTGTGATGATTTTGAGAGTATAATTGACCCATAAATGTGATACTCAACTAGCTCCAAGGAAAGTCAGTTTTATAGTTTCTCTAACAAGCAAACTCATTTCATCTGTACTAACATAATTGTCCTGCCCCCGCTTCACATACACCTGGGCCTAAATTCACTAAGCGGAGAGTTTGCTGGTGAATTTGAAAAGTGGTGAAGTTGCCCATAGCAACCAATCAGATTTAAGCTCTCAGTTTCATTTTGCATACTGGAGAATGTGAGCTCGAATCTGATTGGTTGCTATGGGCAACTTCACCACCTTTCAAATTCACCAGCAAACTCTCCGCTTAGTGAATTTAGGCCCTGGTGTCTGTATCGAGCTAGACAGGCAGATAAACGCCTGTGACTGTGTAGACTGTGTAGAAGTCTGTAGCTTTATTAACCAGTTGTAGGATTGGGGTGTAACTTAGGAACAAACAAGATTATACATGCTATAAGTACAAGCAACTAATACATACGTACAATTAGACTGTAACAGTACATTATATTAACAGCAGGGCCGGCTCTAGGTCTGCGGGCGCCCTAGACAGACCTAGCACCGTGCCCCCTTTGTAGCGACGTGACGTCATCACGTCACGTTGCGCCGCGACGTGATGACGTCACGTCGCTTCAAAACCACCTCGGAGGGTGGCAGAGTGGTCCCGGTATTGAATTAACGCTTTTTTAAATATATATAATTTATTTCCCCCCGCCTCGCTGCCGCCACTCCCCCGGTCAGCCGCCCTAGGTGACAGCCTGACTTCGCCTAATGGGCGTGCCGGCCCTGATGAACACTAAGTACATAGCAGTATAAAAACACAGTATAGAACCATAAGGACTGACTATGTGGCTAGGCTAGACTATACAACTGTACAGTGAAAATATTAAAATTATATTTAACACAGTGTAAACTATCCAAACAACTTACTATGTCTATTAGTAGCCAGAAATTATCCACCTGATTACCAGCTATGCTGCAAAAAATGGAGTATAAAGCACAGGTCCTCTCTCTGTGCAGGTATGGAGAAAATGACCTTGTGCTTCCTCTTGGGCGGGAAAGGTAAAGCCAATACTAAGAAATTACTAACATTGGCCACTAGATGGTGCCTAAGACAATTATTAATACATTTTATAACATACATTATGTCATATGGCAGAGATATTAACATAGACTTTTTAACTCTAAGCCTAGGGAAGCACAATAAGGGATTTAAAGGGTTATATATATATCTATTAGTCTTTTAACACAATTAGCAAACACAATGCTAATGCTAATCTATGTAGGTATTCCATTAAAAACAGACATTTGCAGTCAGTATCAAGTGTATTTCTGAATAATTTTATGCTATCTTCATTGAGAAAAATTGTGATATAGTTTGAAAAATAAGGAAGTTTATAAATGACCGCAAACTGAACAGTAGTATATCACTCTTTAGGACTTCAGTTTGGAAACGTGTCAATTTAGTGAGAGTCAAAAATATCTTGTTACTAGCCATATTTCTATAATACATGTTTATCTGGCATGTGTATAAATATAAATTGTATCCTTTAAATGCACATTGCAAATGCTATTATCCTTTCCTGAGACATTTTATAATATCTATTTTAAACATCTGCAATTTTCCAGATTTCAGCTTCAGCCTGATGATAAGAAACGTCAGAAAAATTGTATGATTATTTCCAAAGAGAACGAGTTGACAGATGTATTATCAGCTCATGTTATTCCTTCAGATATGATAGAAAATCACGAAAAAGGACACTATTATTGTTTTTAAATCAAATCATAATTCTTTTTATTCTACGATAACGTACGACTACTTATGTTTTCCCAATTTCAATGCATAGACCCCATGCAATGCATTGTCAAACCTATTTTTCTATATTATGTCATGGTCTGTACAGTGTACATGTGTCTTGTAGTTAAATATAAACAAATCTATGGATGCACAGTACCATACTATCATAGCATCAAAAAACAGACTAACAAACAAAACATTCTAATTGCACAACACATTTTATTAATTCAGGATATATTTATTTTTGCAAAACAGAGATGGGGGAAGGGAATTGGATATGTATAAAGCTTTTGTCTGTGGAGGTATTTCTCAGCACCAGGATACACAGTCAACTTCAGATGAACTAATTACATAGATATTTCTATATTACCCAATTCCTTAGTCATTACCTTATAGACTTTATAATTAATCACTTATTTTTTTTAAGCACCACACAGTGTCCGCAGCACCGTACAATAGGGAATACAGACAGAAGTAATGAGTGGGAGAGGGCCCTGCCCATAAGCTTACATTCTATAGGATTGGGGATTGATACATAGAGATAATTACACATACAGGTATAGTGGGGACAATTTAATCAGCTGCCAATTAACCTACTAGCTTGTTTTTGGATGTGGGAAGAAATCAATTCAGACACAGGGAGAATATACAAATGCCGCACAAATAAGGTCCTGTCCAGGAATTGAACTTACAACCTTAGCACTGTAAGGCATCAGTGCTACTCAATGAGACATTCATGCTGCCCATGATGTCCATTTAACAATTATATAATCAAATTGCATTTGAGACTCATTGAGACTAGTTTGAGTACTGCACTTAAGAAAATTCCCATTGAGTTATAAAGAGGCAAATATCATACCTGACAGTGATGAAATGGCACAGTGCCCTGTTTCTATCACTAAAGGACAAGAAAATGTTCTTGATTATATTTCTTTTACAGGAGCAAAACAAATAAATAATAAATATTTTATAAAAAAAAGTATATTAAATAGCAATAAAAAAATAAATCTGACACCCCTACACCTAATCTACACCCTTATAAACGGAAAACACCTAAGTGTTACTACTTGAGTACAAATGCATTGTGTCCCAATTCTCATCCTCCCAAAATCTAATTCTACATATATGTATCAGATTATGAATATACAAACTCATCGCATTTCTCAACCACTGTTCTCCCCAAGGGTTTTCCAACTTACACCATTCAGCAATTATCTACCTGCTCTCTCAGCATTCTCTCATTGGTTCTCGGACCTTATCCTCCAGATGTTTTACTAGACACACACATCCTTCATTTCCTTAGTCCTCCCTAAGCACCTCAAGGTTTCTTTATCTTTATCCCTTCAGGACTATCTCATGCTCAACATACATATCCAGGTATAGTTTAAATTACACAAATATATTAATGCAAAAAAAAGTTTAGAAAAGTTACCTTGATGATATTAAAATATTTCAGCTCAAACAGTGCCAAAGAGAGTGCTTTACTTTTTTTTCTGCAGGCTATCTAGCACATGTCATGAAAGATAAGAATGAAGGAGGTTACGCTATGCCTAAAAAATATTAAGAATTGTGGCCCATCATTTTTCAGTAATTGAAAACAAAATCAGCCCTTAAGTATGAAGGATTAGTGCGTCAGGCATTTCAGAAATCGGTTAAGATTTTCTATTAGAGGGTAAATGTTTTATGCATAGAGTGCAGTGATGTTTTATGTTCAATCCACTTTTTTGTCTGAAAGGCAAGTTAATAACGATAACGGTAAAATACATGAATGAAATGTTCAGGTGTCTTGTCTGTGACTGAGCAGAGTTTGAACATTTTTACAATATGCTATTTAATTTCTTTAGCATGCTATAAAGCATATATCAAAAACATAGTATAGGTAGTAGAGATGACATGCAGGAAATATTATATATTACGATATCTAAATTATTCTTTCTGTTTAACTATTAAGTTAGATGTGAGATAGTAGTATGATGACTTATGAATGACACACATGGAAAGCTGTCCTTTTCTTCTTTAATAGACATGTCTTTTAAGTGTAGTAAGTATGTGTTAAATGTAGTAAGTTTAGTAAGTTGCTTATAAGCTTAGCGCAGATGGATAATCCTCATTAAGGGCTTGGCTGTGTCTATACATACAGTCCTGTAATCCACTTGAACACTGTTGTAAGCACATTTCTTATGGGTGCCTCCAGCATTGTTTAATCTCATCCACTGAGGAGCAAGAGAAATGCCACTGAGGAGGTTCACACACATTATCAGTTATTAGATCTGGATCAGAATTGTCCATATGTGTGGTTGTGTGGGTGTCACTTCTGGCGGGTGGTGCTGATGTAAGTGATGAGAGCTCCAGCAGGAGGTGGGTGCTAGACTAGATGGATAATGCAGTATAAGTCTAAAGATATAAAAACACATTTACCTGGGGGAAATGAAATAATGACATTAAGTTGACTAATCAAGCCCAGGCAGGCTGGCAAATTTTGGCCCGGGGGCCAAGCCCACCGCAGTGGCCCGCTGCCCCCCCCCCCCAAAAAAAAAAATTATATATATAATAAATAAACATATATATACAAGCATACATATATATACACATATGCATATATATGTATATATATATATATATATATATATATATATATATATATATATATGTGTGTATATATATATATATATATATATCCTCTCTTCTTTATTGGTATATTACATCATCCAGGCATTATATAAAAAGATACAAAGAGTTTTTGTCCATAGTTCTCAATATGTCCAACGTTTCAATCGCAGAATGCAATTTTCCTCAGAGACTATATACAAACATTGCCGCTTAAAGAAAACAATCTTTCCCCCCAAACCAAACAGTGACTCACACCCCGCATACCTGTTATTTATGTGCTGTCCTAAGCCACAAGGAGACATGACGAACGCCACGGACCCGTCAGTTACCGGAAGTGACGCCGGTCAGAGGCCCGCTAGCGTCAGGCGTTGCCTGGCGACTGGCCACTTGAGACTCTGCGGCATTCCCATTGGTTGTCGTCCTGTCCAGAGGACTACATCCGTAATTCTAGGTTTACCATCTGTAAATATAAAATATATATATATATATATATATATATATATATATATATATATATATATATATATATATATATATATATATATATATGTAAATCATTGGTGGTTCAGGGTGGCCTACTGATCGCCATGTGCGGCCTTCGTATACTAAAAAAGGCAGCCCAGTCATTGGTGGTTCAGCGGGATGCTGGCCGCTTCGGCTCTCGGGGTCTCCTGTGTTAGCGAGACCCGGCAGCCGGAAGTGACGTCAGAGGCGCTTGCGACCCTGTCTTACTCCATTTATTTGAAAAGGGGTGAAAGAAGACATGATAGAGCTTATCTGGAAAATTAGCATTGGATAACACCTTCCTTCTCGAGGTACATGAAGAGTGAAGATATACACAAATCACTAACTGCTAGCCGTCACTATCTACTATTGATTCTAACTACAACAACTTTAACTATCAACAATGTGAATCTGATACAACCATCTTAACTTATTTTAATTTAACCCCTTCTGAGCCGGAAGGCCCATAAGGACGAGTGCCATACATATACGGCGCTTGTCTAACTGTCACTCCCGCGGCATCGCGGCAATGGCAATGTCAGTAACAGCTGCCATGCTACTGAAGCCAGGGGGGATCAAAATTATTGGTTCCCGTCCCCGGCAGAGGCTGCGATTGGCTAGTCAATTCTGACTAGCCAGTTGCAGCTTTTAAGGGACATAAGCCTGACAGATCTGTAAGATCTGTCAGTCTTCTAATAATAAGCACAGATCTTGTGGTTATTTAACAGAAACAGGCTATTAGTAGCCTGTTTGTGAATGAATAAGTGCAGGATCTATGTAAAAAAAATTTTAAAAAATTTTAATAATAAAAATAATTATAAAAAAATAATAAAAAAAATAAAAACTGAAAAAAAACAAAATCTATTGTGTCCGTGTGTGTTTTAAAAAAATGTTTACTTTTTTTGTTTTTTTTAACTCCTACTAAGCTGGCATAGTAATCATGACGGTTACTATGTTCAGCTTTTGTGAATGAAACTAATGAAACTAAAAATTGATTTTCACATTAGTTTAATTCACGTTAGCCCGCATAGTAACTGCCGTGAGTACTATGCCAACTTTTGATGAGTGAAAACCTGTAAAAAAATGTAAATGTTAAAAAATTAAAGGTTAANCCCTGCCCGCCCTGACAAGAAAAATTATCACGCTACAAAAAATCAGTGGGGTCAAACTGCTCACTATACCCGTATATGATTTCCTTGAAGGGTGTAATTTATAATATTGTATTACTTGTTGGGGGATTTTACTCTACTGATACAACCGGGGGCTCTGCAAATGCAACATGGCGCACTAAAACCATTCCGGTTGAATCTGCGCTAAAAAAGTTAAATGCCTCTCCTTCACTTCAGCATTTTACAACCATATATGGGATGTTTCTAAAATCTGCAGAATCAGGGGATTACATTTTAAGTTTTGTCTCATGTGTAACATTTGTCCTGTAACATTTTTTATGACATTTGCGCATTTTTCACGAAAAAATACAGACTTTATCAACCAAAATGTGCCACTAACTTAAAGTACAATGTGTCATGAAATAACAATCTCAGAATTAGTTGGATAAGTTAAAGCATTAAAAAGTTATTACCACATAAAGTGACACATGTCAGATTTGTAAAATAGGGCTTGATCATTAGGGACCAAATAGGCTGCGTCTCAAAGGGGTTAACAACCAATATAACTCTTATACTATACTTACACTAATCTAATACTACACCAGCTACAGATACTTGATACTTATACAGAAATGTGTTACTGTCTCACTCTCACTCCTACTGGATTATTCCACCTGTCAGGAAAAGGGCATGAACCTATGCACCTAAGCACACTATTCCTGGGGCTACGGGCACCTCTAGGGCCTATCCATGCCAATCCACATCCTCTCCATAAGCTAGCCTCTACCTGTGGCCTAAGAAGATGGAATCCATGTTTCCCTTATAGCCAGCGCATCTGTTTTGAGGACACTAGGATCTGGCCTAGATAGTACATGAACTAGAGACCTGGGACCAATGATGTGCCCTGGGTGCTACTGGAACCAGGGACACCAAAGAACCTGGCCTTCTACGGGAAAAGAACCAGGGACTACCAGGGGACTACACTCTTTGTAGTGTGCAGGGTTAAGTGACAACCAGAGACTTGAACTTGGTAAACAGCAAAGGTCGAAGTAAGCTAGTGTAATGTATTTTACACAATCACATATTAAAGTAAAATAACATCAAAGAGTAGGACAAAGGTTTGTCAAATTTGTTTTAAAGAATGCAAATACTAAAAGCGTGTACCCTTCACACTGAAAAGTCAGAAAGCTTTAAATAAATTGAGAATTACATACAAGAACAGTGTAAAAAAGTACAGGTAAAAATGAATCAGAAAGCTTGGTAAAACACCATGAACATAGTCATATAATGAAGGATGCAATATTTAGGGGACAGTTTAGGGGAACTAGAAGGGGGGAGGATTTGCGGCTAGGTAGAGGGAAATGACAGAAGGGGGGAAGGCCCTACTTGTGTTCATTAACATAAGAAGAGTTCTATTTGTACACTGCCTCTTTTAATTCAGTGTTTTCCCTTTAGATAACGTTTCATCATAGATTATGCTTTTACAGAATACTGGAACATAATTGACTAAAGAATGGGAACTTTATGTAGGAGGTAATGATGATTATAGCCTGCAAACTTCAACTGCAAATTCAGCGACTGAAAACAGAAAATTCTTGAAATGCTAACATTATTATGTCAGCACGGGGTTTACCTTCTAATAGTTTCAAAGACTTGTGCACCAGCCTCAAACTTTCACTCCAGGAGAAAAGGGGCTGATCCAGAGTAGCGCATCTGACTGTTTTTAAGGCAAAAAAAGGCTTTTAATAAGCCTTAAGGAGGAAATTTTGTACAGCCATTCAAAAAATGTGGCATTAGCAATGCCTTAGATGGTTCATATAATATATATAGGTCAAGCATTGCACTTTTACAGTCTAGGTGGTTATCTATATAATTTAGAACATTTGGGTTCCTAATAATCGGATCCGAGATCGAGAATTTATTATGTAAAAATCCATATTCACATAATTAGCCTTTCAGCATAGAGGCTGAGCTGAAAGCTAACTACACATCAGAACTGTGAGATAAAATCATTATAGAAGAGACTTTATGCATGGTTATATCTTCGAGACTTTTTACATCGGCTAGTGTCCCGAGTGCTGTGGTCTAATAATACCTTGTATATATTTGTATCTAGTTGTAATTTGGGGATATCTACCCCAGAACACCTGTCACTATATATGCGTCTTATGGTCAGTTGCGTCTTATGGAGCAAAAAATACAGTAGTTGCAATCAGTATTACAGGTCAGATGATGTTCTCTAATCCAAGTCTAATAACAGTGTAACAGTAACACTGGTCAGTATCTGTGTGCAACATGCAAATATAAAGCATTGTCTCTGCATGCAAACACTAACATTCATTTTACCTCCCCTGCAATTCAACATGGTTTTGCCCATAGATACCTAATTCATGAGTCCATAAAGATGTGAATCTGGCCCTAGGAGTGGGATCCTGATAATATAACAATAGAGCATGTAATTGTATACTTTACATACTTCTGTATCCTTACGTGGTTAAACTATATTAAAGACATTCGATATGATTTATGATTTTAGAGATAGTATCAGTGGTCGAAGTGGAAATTTAGAAGTGGGGGTATGGACATTCAGAAGTGGCGGTATGGAGATTTGAAATGTTTCCATTACATCAGTGGGAGAAGTGCCGGTATGGCATACCCCCGTATACATCCCCACTTCGAGCCCTGGATGGTATACTATATGTTCTAGAGAAAAATTCTAGAGACACTAGGAGCCGTATCCTGATAAAATAACAGTAGGGGATTTAGGTATAATTGTTTACTTTACATTCTTTTCCCCTACCACTCACATATGTTAGCACCCAAATCCACATCCGCTCTGAGGAGTGTGCTGTGTTCATGAGCACATGAAAAATGATTACTTTTCTTTAGTATGAATCCAGACCCCTGTCTGTAATTCAGCCAAAATCTAACTATTGGACATGAAACCCAGAAAGTAAATTTGCATTATTTTCCTTAATTAAATGTAATAGCAAATGTACTTTTTCAAATAACAATGTAATATAGTTTTCGCTGCAAGGTGCACTGTATGTGAGAGACTAATCATACTTAGCAAAATATCTAAAAGCATTTAAGAATATCTTGCTTGTGAAGGAGTTCACATTCTGTTGTTTTTGTCAAAACTCTTCAGATGGAAAAAACTTCTATTATACCAGACAAGAACACCTGGCATCTCAGAAGTTGTAACTGTCTGGCAGAAGACTACGCGGGCAATGTTGCAGCAGATGTTAGTAATGAAAATAAGATCACCTTGTGTGGTTATAAATATATCCAGCAAACTGTGAAAAGTTTGTCCTTTTATATGTACCAGTGGAATCAGTACAAATTCATTGTATAGAAATACTAGATAATCACATGTCATGTATATAAAGTAACATAAATAATATGTCTTTAACATTGTTTCGAAGTTAAAAGAACTGTAAACAAAATGTAAATCTAAGAGAAAATGTCTTTTCATTTATTCTTGACTTTTGTGACCTAATCTTGCTACCAATATGGTTCCTTTAATGCAGACATATAATGCAAAAGATATGTTATGGTTCACTCTGCTTTTAAATATAAAGCATTTCTCCCTTTTCCTAATGCAATTGTCTCTGAAGAGTACTGTAGAACTAGTGTAAAGATATGTAAAGCTATGTAATGAGAATAATGAACAGCTATGTCTGTTTCTGATTGGTTCATTACACCTTAAACTATACAGAAAAAAATCATTGCTAAAGCAGCTGTAACATAGAAATACATTTGCATGTATCCTGCCTCAGAAAGGATAAGCTCTGTTTTGTTTAAAAAGGAATTACCAATAGGTGTTGTGGTGTTTGTGCTTGGTTTAAGTTAATTGAAAGCATACCCTTTTTTAACTGTCACTAAACTGCAGATATGACATCAAGATAGGCAGAGAAATATATATATATATATATATATATATATATATATATCCATTTATTGTATCGTTTATTAGAATGTATACCTGCTTTCAAACATAATAAGCTATTTATATGTCTTTTATATGATGAAGCAAATGAAGAGGAACAAAAAAATGCCCAATAGTGAATATGAATGGTAATAAAATATATATATATATATATATATATATATATAATTTTTTTAAATTAAAGTTTGATCCAGATATTAAAAGATAAATAATTTTTGTGAACATTAAACTATAAACGAATACAATAAGAAACATTTAGTAGTGTACTGTCTGAATATACAAAATTGTGCATGAATTTACTTTATTTTACTCTACAGTATATCTCATTATTTAAGGATGTTCAGCACCTGCGTTAACTCTCCATTGCTAGCCTTTTTAAATGACTCCTGATTCTGACAATTGTTTTCCAAGTTCAAGTCATCAGTCTACTTTGTTTTATGACTTCTATATACTTACAAAACTTCTTATATATTTTTTCTACTTGTTTCAAGGAGCTGGGTACATTAAAAATAAATGCCTTAAAATATGTTCTTGAATGTTAGTAAGCATATTCATCAAATATAAATGAAGTGATTTTAATGTCAGGTAAAAGTAGCGCTGTATCTTATTTTAACTACAAAACAAATAAAGGAGTCACAAGGAGACACAGAAGAAAAGGCCAGTGGTCTGTTGCTTAGCAGCTGAGTGCTAGCATTTGTGATGACATAGGTTGCATGGAGCAGCACAATGAATAACAATTTACATTCTAAATAATACCAGAAAATGTTTCACAAATAATTCTTAAATGCATGGAGAGTAGCCACTGCTTAAATGATCATTTAAATGTAAAAAAAAATTATGGAAGTAGAAAACTGTAACTAAAAACAGTAACAACAAAATAATCAGTGTCACTTTATGCTTTGATGTAAGCAAAAACAGCAGTAAGGAACAACGTACTGTAATAATGGTATGCGCAGTTTTTGCCATAAATGGATTTGAAAATAACTACACTTTGCTTTCATTTGTGGGAGGAATGTTGTGCATTTAGGGGGCATTATCCAGAGCTGTGCATCCACCTAGATAAAAAAAATAATGTGAATGGGTTTTCATTTTTTAATACATATTAATTACTATCGATAGACGTGCAGAGTAGCGGCTGCTGCTACTACACTGGCTTTTTGTATTGATTAAAAAAAAAATTCCAGCTGGGACAAAAGCAGGAAAAAGGATGCCCATTTTCCTTGTATGTTACCCAGAGCCGTGTTTCATCTAAAACACACACTTCTGGATCGACTGTGCAGCCACTATTGCTGTGGTCACACAAAACTGAATCAAGACCAGGGCCTCATGTAGATATATATCTTGGCACCATATCCACACCTTCTTGGGCACACATATTTCCATCACAAGTGACCTGGATAACTGGCATCTACAATTATCATATCTATATAATTAAAATGATTTCCTTTTCCAAAATCCTGAATTTGAAAAAGAAAAAAAACAGTTAGCTTGAAAACACTACAATATTCTAGGTCTGAAGGCAGCATACATTTTTTAAATGTAGCAGGCACATTATCTGCAGGCACATAACCATATGGACTGTGCCCTTTCTCCACAGGTCTTAAATACAATCCCTTACAGTGGTTGTAGTGGAGGTATGGACATTCAGAGGTGGTGGTATGGAAACATAGGAAATAATGGAAGTCAATGGAGATTTTAAATATTTCCATTACTTCAGTGGGAGAAGTGCCGGTATGGCATAGCCCCGTATACACCCCCACTTCGAGCCCTGATCCCTTATTAATGTCTACCCAATATATCTGACACAAAATTTACTGCAAGTTGTAACTCAGTCCTCAGTTTTCTATATTCCTCCCATGACCATAGGCGGCCTAGGCATAGGTCAGATAGGTGGCCACCTAGAGCTCTGTGTTTCAGGGGGCCCCCTGCTGCTAACTTCATAGGGGGCCCCTCGCCACCGGTAATTGCCCCCCCACACTTTCCCAGGACCAATACCCTGATTGATTGCAGGGCTCCTGAATGTGGCTGTGACCCCTGGTACCTTAACACCATACACCAATAGTGAATTTGTCTATACAATATTATATAGAGATTACCAATCACCATCACGTTATTACTCCATAGGAGTCAATTAGTCTAGCAAGTGTCACAAAAGTTCCACTCCGGATGCAACATTATATTACTGCTTCTGGGGTTGCTGTCCCATGAAAAAATTCTGAATGGGCAATTTTTTTAAAATATTATTCCCCAGTTTGAAGTTGTCCAAAATGGAAAATAAGATGTATTTCATTCTCTCTGCAGTTGGAAAAAATACATATTTCAGCAATAGATACATGCCCCTCCTCCTTCCCTAACATGTTTGCTGGCAAATATTTTTTTTTTCTTTTGGTCTGTTCCATAAATGTAACTGTATATTTCTCTTCAATATCATTGTATTGCTGTTACTATAATGCGTCTTAGATTGCAAATTATATGTATGCACTGAGTATAATCTGTCTATCTTGTTGAGACTTAATATTATATATTACATTTTAATATTTTGTTAACTATCTGAAGTAGTAAAGATGATACTATTTGCCTTGACTATCTACCATCACTTTACATAAATTTTTTTTGGTGTACTCATTTGTAAACTGGAAACAAACTGTCTGTCTATAAAAATAAATATATAAAAATGTTTATATAAAATTATGAATTATGATTCATTATCATCAAACTATTATATTATTATTAAAAGTTATCCTTTTTTGTGATGAAAATATAATGAATGCAGAATAAAGTCAGTACATATACAATACTGGTCCTGATCCAGACTTGGTTAACTGTCTCAAACTAGTAAAAATTAAAAAGAATAAAAGTGTATAATAATAATAATAATAATAATAATAATAACATAAAGGATAATAATAACAATAAGAAGAAAAATAATATGCAGCTTCATTAGTTTGACTGGACAATATACATGTTTTTTATGGCATAACACAAAATAAAATGCAC
This sequence comes from Platyplectrum ornatum, assembly GCA_016617825.1. Classification (NCBI taxonomy): domain Eukaryota; kingdom Metazoa; phylum Chordata; class Amphibia; order Anura; family Limnodynastidae; genus Platyplectrum; species Platyplectrum ornatum. The sequence continues at coordinate 42,180 of JABWIB010000569.1, read as the reverse complement.
ATTTGTAAGTCTCAGCTGTTTATTTTTATGACCTTCAAAATAGGGAACATATTCTGACACTACACTATAAATCCAATCTTTAAATATCTCAAACTGACACACAGCATCTAAGTTCTTGATATATTGTTCAGTGTTTTACTTGTATCTGGCGCATTCAGTTGATGACATTTCTGTTACCGGATTCATTGGCCATGTTTTGTTTCAGCTAGACTACTCCATGTGAATTTATTAAAAAAGACTGATAATGTTTCACTTTTTTAGGACCCCTATTTGTTTGTGAAGGATGTACCCTGACCCTATTTTAGCTTTTGTCTTTTTGCTAATGGTTCTAATTCCTTAATCCTTCTTAGCCAATTCATATTGTATGGATATTGGGTCATTCTTATATCCACTGGGCTAATTTCCACCCTTTTTTTGCTTTGGCTTTTCTGTCCAATTTCGAACTTGTTGGTTCAGATTTAGGGGTCTTAGTTGGTTGTAATTTTTTATGGAAATGATGGCTAGGATTTTGTGATCACATCCCTGCATCATACAGGACAATGACTCGAGGATAAGTCAAGGCAGGCACTTTCAGCACAAAAAAATGTGCTAAAAAGTTAGGCCTATACTTGAGTATATACAGTATTTTGACAACATTTTTTATTATGTAATCTTTATTGTTTATTCACAATTTGACTTTTGCCACCATCAAGTTCATATTTAATTTAATACATTTGAACAAATTATTAAATAAATAGTAAAATTTATTAGGCCCATAAATATGTGTTGTTATTGCTTTGAACATTTTCCATATTGAGTGGTGATGCCACTGGCACGTGAATTTTATTAGAATAACCATTGTAGACTATAAATTTGAATTAATCTATAGTACACTGAATGTTTTCTTAACCCCTTTAAGACGCAGCGTATTTGGTCCCTAAAGACCAAGCCCTATTTTACACATTTGACATGTTACACTTTATGTGGTAATAACTTTTTAATGCTTTAACGTATCCAACTGATTCTGAGATTGTTTTGTCGTGACACATTGTACTTTAAGTTAGTGGTAAATTTTGGTTGATACAGTCAGGATTTTTTT
>JABWIB010000569.1:0-32854 GCA_016617825.1 Platyplectrum ornatum | reverse complement strand
GAGGCCAGCGTGCAGCTTTCATTACAGGGGAGAGGAGGGGGCAGCGTGTGTAGTGTAGGGACGTAGCTACCGTAGTGTGTAGATTAGATAGGGCTTATTTAGCGTAGCTTAGGGCTAGAGGAACAGTGCTTTAGCTAGGGCTTTATTTCGGGGGAGGGCTTATTTTAGACAGTGTACTGTAAAATGGGGTAGGGCTTATTTTCGGGATAGGTCTTATTATCGGGGAAACACGGTATGCACAGGTCTGGTATTGCAAGCTGTAGAGAGAAGTGAACCTGCTGTCACTACCGTATAGAGTTATGAACATTTAAGTGACTAGAACTCTACCTTAAGTTTACAGTTTGGAAGTAGAAAAGGCTCTACATCCCTGCGAGCCCAAGCCTATCCCTTCCTACAGTCCGGATATTATGTATGAATGCAAACGTGCCACCTGTGCAAATATTCAAACACACAGAAAATCTGTTTTAGCATCAGGGAAAAGAATTAGCATCAGAAAGAAATACTAATATGCATTATTAATAAATCATGTTCATACCCAAGTAAGTAGGCTTATAGTTTCCATCTCTGGACAGGAAGGATAGTAAATTATGATCTGAATTTGCCCCCTTAATGTAATTCTAGACCCTGCCTAAATTTCAGGATTGTAATGACTGCAAAGAAAAGAAACCACATAAAATGATTAATGATCATTAATATATTTCTCTCTTATTATCTTTTTAGAAAAAAATATATTTGAGAGAGATCTGGACAATTACCAGACATAAATTGACTTCCATTGTATATCTATTTTTATACATAATATATTATTATTATTATTATTATTATTATTATTATTAATAATAATAATATATTTTGTTTCTCTTATTATTATATTCTCTGTAAGGAAGGAATTTGATCTATTGTAATGCTGAAACCTATTATGAATGCTATATAGCTAACTTCCTATTTTAAAGCTACTTTATTGCGTGAGGAAACCTATCCACTGTAAGTTATGCTGCCTAGCATACAGGTGTTCAGTATATGTATTAGAGAATGAAAATTTATTACAAGTAATTCACCAACATTTAAGCCATCTGCTACATTTAAAATAGTCCAGTACTATGTTATTTATATATCTGAATAATTGTGCAATGGTTCACTAAATCCAAATTAAAAGTCCCTATATCTGTACTATAAATAGTAGATGTCAAAAAGATATTTTAGTTTAGTAAGTCATATGCAGAAAGCTGTAAATCCTTTTTTTTATGAATATTATATTATATTATAAATTCCATTATGATTTATCAGTAAAAGCTATGCACTTCAACTATTCTTAGTTTTCATATAATTTATTCAAAAATTGCTGAGGCAGAATATGTAGTAGTAATATTATTAGTAGTAGTATTATTAACTATAATAATAATAATAATAATAATAGTAATTATACTAATATATATGATAATAGTAATAGTAATAATATACTACATTGTCATTTATCACAATTTATAGGTTAAATTAACTGGTTATTAATTGGTTATTAATTGCTATAAATTGTATTATTGTAGCATTGTTTTCATATGCAAGTCGTTCATGGTTGTGAAGAAACAGTTCACAGAAGTCATGCACATTTACTGGTTTTAGGGCAATGTCCTGTGCGCTTTAAATTATGCCCACTGGCAGGGCCGGCAACAGGGGGGGACAAGGGGGACAGCTGTGATGGGCCCCAAGCTTCAGGGAGCCCTTTTACTAGTGTTATCACTACTGAGGGGGCCCAAATATAATCTGGGTGTACCGGGGCCCCAAGATTTCTGTTGCCGGCCCTGCCCGCTGGGCTGGTCCTTCTCTCATGCCTATACTATACAGGTGGTCAGAAGGTATATTTAAATTTTATATTAGGGTCAGGGTTTGGGTGATCTGTGCAGTTCAGAGGTCTCATGAACCGCTGATCTGCACAAGTCACTTAAGACCCCTCCCTAACCCCGAGAAAGAGAGTGAGTTCGCTCCCCTTACCCACTTGCAACAATGATGATAGTGAGAGGTATGTGGCAAAGCAGAAGGAGTCCAAGAGGTTATCAGGACTGCAAAATCCCAAGCTGATAAAAATACTCTGGACAAAGACAAAGATGGTGGTGACAAAGCTATGGCAGGTTATCTTAACCATTTTGTTCAATATTCACAAAAGAAAAAGAGGGATAGGAACCATTATTTAATTGTAAGAAAATTGATACACATTACAAATCATTTCACTGAGGAGCAAGTTATAAAAGAACTCTTTTAAGAGAACAAATCAACATGAAATGCATGAAATGTATAGCTTGCAACAAAGAAGAGACAGCTTTCAAATATATTGAATATAAGGTATGCATGTAGAACAATTTAAATATGCATGCAATAAATAAAAATACTTTATCAGAAACTGAGTTGAGGATCAGATAGGGTCTAGAATCAGTACAGTTTAAGAAACAACAACTGGGCATACTGAATAGACATAAGGAACATAGAGATGTGACAAAAAAAAAGAGGGAGAGATCCCATGCCAGTCATCATCCTCAGTATTCCTGAAAAAGGGGATCACGTTGCTTGATATTAATTTGTATACATATCTTTATTATTATCAGAATTTTACATTAACTACATTGGCAAACATAGGCTGTCAGCAGTTAAGTTGCCTCCATTTACAAAATCAGAGATATTTAATTATAGCATTTTGGCGACAGACTATGCTTGGGATGATAAAATCAGAACAGTGAGGACAGTGTTGTAAATTCAATACAAGTAGTTTTCAGCAAGGTAATCACTATTTTACATACATTGGTAGAAATATAATTTTGTGCTTTGTGAAAAATGTTTCCCTATAGATATTGTTTCTTAGGGTTATAAATATTTATTTGTAGCTTGAGTTAACTGGCAACATCCATGCACACTTTAGATGTTGCTGTGCAGAATGTAGCATGCAGAACAATATGCTAGAACAATATGCACTAGAACTTCTGCTTGCTGGCCCAGTACTTCTTCCTAGTCCACCTAAATTATGCTATATGGGCAGGGGGAAGATTTAAATGAAAGAATTGAGACTGGGCTTGGGTGGACTGATGATCCGCACGTCACTTAAGGCCAAGAGAGAGGGGAGTGACAGGGGAGTTCAATTCCCTTTCCCACACAGCCACACAGACCCTGCATAAACCTGCACACGGATAGAAAAATAACACAGAATAGTAGTCATCTGAAAACTGTCACACATAGTAAAATGATGTATGATTGAATGAGCATACACATTTTGCACTTGAAGGTATTTTTGGAATAAATATCATATAACAGATAGATAAATGATTGCAATGCAATAGTTTTTTTTGTTATTATTTCAATTTTTTAACTAATACAGTTTAGAACATTTATTTTTTTGTAAATGTGTATCAAATCATATTAAATATCATTTTACTGGTCATGATCAGTATAGCATGGTATCATTATGACAGTAAAAGGTTAATTCTTCCACTTTATACATTTCTTCTGCAATTTAATTTCTAAGAGCAGCCACAGAATATCTCCAAGCAACTGCGAAGTAGCAAGTAATGAGGATCAGACTAAAAACAAGGTGTTGCTTAGCAACAGTAGTACATAAATGCATTGAGACAAAAAAATGAATTGCTGCATAGCACTTTTTGCATAAAAAAATAAAAGCAAGACAGATTATAAACTTAACCCATTACTTGTCACATGTCTTTGTTAATGAAGTAAATGAAACAAACATTCAAATATGATTTTTATGTAATTTTTCTCTTTTAGAGCTTGCACTAATTCAGTAAGGGACTATCTATTACATAGACTATTGTGTAGCTACGTTAATGATCAATGTTAATGGGATATTATTAATGTGGATTATTGTATATGACTAGAAGAAGACCCCAAACAGTTTCCTGTGGAGGGAGTTATACTCGTAATGACACAAAGTATCCACAAAGTATCTTAACTTCAAGATTATAAAATGAGGTCAATAACTACTTCTGATTTCCCACATCCCACATCATTCATCACAAAATGCACATACATGAACCCATTTATATAGAGACTCAGCTACTGTGACCATCCATTTACTATGTGCACTCAGATTTCCATAAACCCCAAATAACCCTATAACCCTAAATATAGCAAAATCAATAGTAATCAAAAAAATTTAGAAGTAAAATATATTCAGAAACAATAACACAACTCTAGTAAGTGGAAACTGTGGCTATAGGCATCGGTAGACATCGTCTAATCCATGGGTCCCTTCTAAGTACATTTCATGCTTCATGCAGAAAAAAGCATCTTTTTTTCTAATTCAGTTAAGCAAACCTCTACACAGCCTATATTTTGAATTGTAAACATTGTTTGACTGGGTCAGTTTGGGTCACACAATTCATGGAAGGCAAAATAAATGGAGAGCAGACAGGTCAAATTAATTTCAAATCAATTTCAATTCCCTTGGAATAGTACATACTGTATTGGCTTAAAAATCCCAACAGCTGCTATTTTATACATCATTCCATATTTCAATGGTCAAAAAACTTCCCATCTAAATGTCAATGACATTGTTTTAACAGTATATTGTTAATGCTATTGAATTTTTGAGATGATGAATTGACATTAATAGCACTTTTCAGTTTGACACTGCTTTGTCAATCTCATTATAAACCATATAAAAAAAAATTCAAAAACATTATCTAATGTTTCAAATACCAAGATATTGTTTTTAAGACTATCGTTTTAAATTCATTAAAAAAGTTATGTTTAATCATCAATTGTTGTTATGTATATATTTAATTTAGCATTAAGATTGTTAGAAATAATGGTCAAATAATATATAATATATTTGCTAAAAACTGTTTTGAATAAAAGGAATACATAAAAAAGCATGTGTTATAGAGGTGCCATAACATGTACAATTAAATCAAATGATTCCAATGTAAAGATTAATAATTAACTAGGCTTTTAGTGCAACATAACTTTGATACAGTGTGTTCAGACCATGTGATCTGTTAAGGAAACGATCTACAATAATTCAGATAGCAGATACTTATTTTATTATTGACTTTGCAGTTCTTTTCACAGACAGTTTGTGCTATGAATAGAACTGCAAAGTCAAGTCTATTCATTATTGTTACATATTTCCTAGTGATTACAGTTCTAATCAGGGCTTTTTCTTATTTCTCACTTTGTGGCATTTAGCAAATTGAGCTATGTCAGCCATAAGACTGTATAGTTTTATGTTAAAACTTACATTTAGTGAAACGTCACCTTTGAAATCTAATTTAGTTCTCATTGCTTATATTTGCCTTCCCCTGCAGTTCAACATGGTTAATCATGAGTATTTGTTTTTGTGATCAGAAACTTGTACATATTTAATGCGTGGCGGGTCTTCACTCCCTATTGTCAGAAAGGACTTCACCATTGCATTCAGGATCGGTCAGTACGCATTCCAATATGTAAGTGACATGTTCTTATACAATCTGCATGGACTTAGGCTGACGTATGGCAGTCTGGATCCATTGTACTAGAGCTTTCTTTAAGTAAATATAAAGTAGTATAAGCATTACATTAAGTGAGAATATAAACATAAATCATAAAAGAACAACTAGTTTGTACTGCTCTGCTACATGTATTGTATAGATACATTTACGATGGTTTTAGAATGACAGACATGAAAGAGTATAGCATTATTAAATCTACAAAACCTTCAAACGCCTTAAACCACAAGACTATCAGAATTCTGAGTCTGTATGTGGTTACAGCATCTCTTATATTTTAGCTATAATTTTTCTTTAAGGATTGACTGGGTAAATTAATGTTTATCTCTTGCTGTAGATAATTACATCCTGAATTTGTTTTCAAAAATTACAGATACAAATTTTCATTTAAGTAGATATTAAAATTATATTGCACAATGCATGTTCTTACAGCACTCAATTAAAATGTTCTTTTAATAGTAATAATGGTTTTATTTTCAAAGTATGAAACTGACACAAATTATATTTTGCATGTTGATTATAATCACATTCTAATTTCCATTCCTTCTTGTCACATTGTTGACATGTTTGTCTTTAATTAAATCTTGAAAAGGAGATGTTCTGACAATGATTGCTGTTTAAGTTGACAGCATAATAGTTAATGTAAGATCTTACACAAGCCACAACATTTAACTTTCTCATTATTATATAAAATGCACCTTCCGAGTTGACACAGAAACTTTGGAAAAGAGATCATAGGAAAGTCTACTGAAATAGAAACACCATACGTATTTTTTTAACCATACTTGTCAGCTGTTAGCCACTTACTTAAACATGTTATTCTCACACATGTCTGGTGCAGGCTGCACGGATACCAAAACGGATACAAGTTTAAGAGTCTACTGCAATGTCAAGTAGCTGCAAATTACAATCATAATAAATGTGGCTATGACATCAGTGTTAAGCTGCCGTGTTGATCACACTATATAAACTCACCACCTCAGAGTCAACACAGTCTTGTAATGTTATAGCATACTATATTATCTCCACATTGTTGCTTCGGTGAGAAAGACCATGCACAAAATTAGCTTTGTCTATTATCATTACTAATTATTACAGTTTATCTCAATATTGTGAGGGCTTGCTTTATATAAGGGTGTGGGGCTTAGTGCAATATCCCCACTAAAAAATTCCAACTTCAAGCACTGTACTATACATCTTCTACTATACATGCTTCAATTAACATCTACCATTATATACTGGGTATTTTCTACATACCATAAGATGCACGAGCTGACCTCTCAGCAGCAGCCTGCTTTTTTATTCCTGTTTTCCTCCTCTAAAAACTAGGTGCGTCTTATGGTCAGGTACGTCTTATGGAGCAAAAAATACTGTATACTGTATACATATTCTGTATGATCAGTCATCCTCTTATAGGGAATGATGTTATACTACTACAAGTTGTACATCCTGTATATCCAAGCTCTGAACTCTTTTGTTCTCCTTTTCAATAAAAAATATAAAGCCAGAATTAGAACTTTAGGCACTATTGACTTACTAAAGAGTGGCTAAATCCATGCTGAGTTGCAGGGGTTGGGGGGGAGGTAAAATGAATGTTAGTGTGCATGCAGGGAGAATACTTTATTTTTGCATTTTGCACACAGATACTAACACAGTGTTACTGTTACACTGTTATTAGACTAGGCAACATCATCTCTCAATTCTAATACTGTTTGCAACCAATGAAATTTAACTCCTGCAATGTCATCAGTGCCTAAAGATGTGAACCTGGTCCATTGTGAGTAAGGTATGTCAGTGCTAAAGGTGCTCTTATAGTAATTCCTGGCTTATTTTCATGCTTTGTTTTGCATATACTGTATATCCTGAATTTTATACAGCATACCCTACATTCTATCTGTATTCTGTACTGAAAACCATGTAGCTTCTTAGTCACTTTACAAGTTAATATTTTCTGGAAGAGGAAAAATAAATGTAAAGTATTCTTTGACGTTTTAAGTTTTAAGTATTCATTGTGATGGTAAATCATAAATATTTACCACCAAATATCAAATATATTAAATTCATAGCGACACCATTTAAATTAGACATGATTAAAACTAAAGTTTTTTGACTTTTGGTTACTTTAAATGAATGTTAAAGCCAATAGTGCATAAGTTGAAAAGGGACAAGTTCATTATGTCTGATATTGTGATGAAATGGAAACTACATTAGAAAAGAATATTTATAGTTTTTAAATCTATAAGTGAGTGAAGTGATGGTAAGACATACAAACTTTAAACTCTACCCCTAGAGTTTATTATTATTTATATTTGTTCCTTTTGTTTTTTATATACTGCACTCTGATTCATCCCAATTTTCTTTACCTTCTCCAGAATTCTGAATACTGGGGAAATATGTAGAGACTCATTATTTGTATCCTGTTTAAACATAGACAGAATATATTTTAATACATTACTTTCTGACTGAATGTACTATTACATAAAAACTGTGATCTTATATCTTTTATTTTCACCATATTTAACCTATTGTTATCCACAATTTACATATTTCTTTTATTCTAGAATGCTACAATATAGGGGATCACCGAAAATATAGGTCCTTATAAAATAAGTATTATGGACCAGATCCAGACAGAAAGTAAGAGCATAAAGTTACACCATGTTGAATTGCAGGGGAGGTAAATTTCATATGTTGCTAACAGTATTAGAGTTAGAAGGTGATGTTTCCAAGCAAAATTCTAAATAATTTTGCAATAATGCTTTGCTTTTGCAATAAGCAAAAGCAAAGCATTCTCCCTGCATGCATTGCAAGAATAACATTCATTTTACTTCCCCTGACATTCAACATGGGTGTTCAGGTGTAACTTTACGCACTTAATTTCAAGTCTGCATCTGATTTAGAATAAGAAACTAAAATAAATGCTACCTTTTTAATGAAATCATTTGTAAAACTCAAGTGTTTGAGTTGTAATTTCCATTCCAAAAATAAAATAAAAAACTGTCCCTTGAGTCTTTTAAAGCTGTAAATTAAAGTCCAACAATTATGTTTTGTAGTGCTAAAATGATTTGACAAGTCATTATTTAGACTAAGCATACATAGATTGATTGGTTTTATGCACTAGTAGATAAATAATGCCATGACATGAAAAACAAATACATTACAACAATATTTCTTAATTGTCAGACTTTAACAAGACAAAACAAGACAAGAGGTCCCTAAGTGAATCTTATTAATATAATGTTTTGTGATAGACAAATCAACAAACTTGCAAGACAACATTAAACGTTTAAAATAATAAGTCTGTTTAATATAATAAGTCATTAAATTCATTCATACAGAATGAACTGTTGAATTCAGTAAACCTTTTAAAATTCGTAGTTGCCCCTGATAACTTGAAAAACAAGAACTGTGGTCCTAGTGGGGTTCTGTATACTAGCAACAATTGGTATACTCTCCCATCCTTATTCAGGTGCTGGGGCCCCAATAGATAACTGTATGTGTTTCCAACTTTGGATGTGAGTGCCGTTATCTGTAACAGCTTAGTGTGAACCTAAAGATCTACTAAAGACTACTAATTTTAAAATATTTTTATAGAATTTTATTGAATATGTTTTTCATTGTGGATGCATTTGGTGTGAAAGTGTATACTTTGAGAAGGTGGAAGGTGCTGTTCACTTTATAAGAGTGAATTGTGAAAACATTGCAGCTTTATTCGGTTGGAGGATTGCTTTTCATGTATTCAGTATTCGCCGATCGGAGGAGATTGTGGAAAGTTGGAGCAGGGAAGAGACATGTAACCCACTTTAAAGACCTATATGGATGCATGATAACCAAGAACAATGAATGTGAGTGCATTCTTAGATATTAGCAATAAGGAACAAAAACATACTTTACTATATATGATACATTGTTTTTTTTTTTCGTTTGACTGTCAAAAGGAAGTGAAAAAAGAAAGATTGTAACATTACAGAGGAATATTTACCAGAGCCGACGAACAGGAGTGTGATTCGGAGAAAGGACCAACAACATGCCTTCTCTGCCTGTAATCAAGAAGATTGTGAGTTTATTTATTAATGAATTAAGAGATACAATCAGTGTACATATTTCATGAGGAGGATGTTTTGTTCTGTTACCTTTATCTCTCATATGTTCATAAATGTGATAATGGAGAGGACTGAATTATAAAAACCTTAAGATAAGACAACCAACACACAGACACACACATATACTGTATACTGTTTACCTATAGCACCGATCTTATCCAGTTTAATTCAGTATGGATTAGGGAGTGTGAGTTTACTTAACGAATTAGGATAAGAGGAATTACTTTCCTGTGAACTGGGCACATCGGAAATTTAATTAATTAATGTAAAATCTTCAACTATTTTGAAATAGAGGAACATTCATGTTTACGACCAAGGGGTATATTTACTAAGTGGCGAGATTGCTAAAGTATATTTACTAAGTGGCAGGATTTGGACAGGGGGCAGGGGTGGGACTGGGCGGTGTTGGGCGGGGTTTGGCCGAGACAGGGGGCGGGTTTGACCGGGCAGGAGGTGGGACATGTCTGTCCCGCTCTCTCCCCGGAAAATGTTGGGAGGTATGATATATATATATATATATATATATATATATATATATATACACAAAGTTTCTCGATCAATGAGTCACTTGCCAGACTTGGATATAGTAACAGACATATCATTTAATTTCAAAGTTCCATCACCAAATGGTGATAAGTCTGTTACTATATCCAAGTCTGGCAAGTGACTCATTGATCGAGAAACTTTGTGAATGTTATATATGATGGCACAGCCAGCGGTTCATATGCTTTGAATGGAGTGACGGTTCCTGGTAGATTTATATATATATATATATATATATATATATATATATATATAATTTCTAAACCAATAAATATTAATTGTATTCCTGTTTATATGATATCATGTATATTTTTACCACATTCAACTATTAACTTCCAAATTCAAATGCACTTTACATTATGCTCATAAAGCCACCCACAGGAGTGATCAAAAAGTGTTGCCAGCAAGAGTCTAATAATGTAAGACAAGTACAGGATTTTCTCAATCTTCATGAATAAAGATTTTATTTCACATAGCGATTTTAGTAGAGACAAGGAAGTTAAAAAAAAAGTACTCAAGAGAGCTATTATATTTTATATCGGTTGAATAATACATTTTATCTTTTTATTTAACCAAATTCACTTCTCATTGTGAGCCAACAAAACTTCCATAAAACATTTTTCAGATTTTTAATGCAACACTGCAAATACTGAGACTGCAAATCGCTTTAAAAATATTATTAAAACATTTTATGAAATCAAATCTCTAATTGTTTTCTTTTCAGAAGTTTGCCACTAATGATATTAATCATTTGATTATAATCTGTATGCCAGAGATGTCCTTTTTCTGTCTGTGTGTAAGGGTCATGCGGCTTATTTAGTATTTTAGGTTGAGCATTAATGATCCATTACATTCACAGATATAGCCAAAACATGTTATTCAACATATTTACTCCTGTTACTTTTACAGTAGTATTACCTTTACACTGTGCACCTATAGCCTGAGTGCAGTTGACAATTTGAGGTGGGCTTGGAAAAGTAAGTGTCCATTTTACTTTGATGTAAATAATGAAACTACAGGAAATCTATGTTAAAAAATAATTGGGATTACAATGAATAGTGTTTGTTATGTGTTAAGGAAATCTAGAGCAGAAATAGAAACACTCACCTATGATTCTAGACAAAAGTGATATGATTTGTAGGTTAATAGCAATCCATAAAATGATTAGGGTGCAGGAGGCTTGAGTTTGCTAAGGTGGTGTTCAGTAACCATAAATATTTCACATAGCTAACATAATGATGGGAAATGTAATAGTGATATGCCCTTGTTCAGTTTCTGAAATTAACAATACATTTGCATAAAATCATAAATGAATATACATTTCCTATTATGATATTACTGACATCTGTATGATGGAATAGCATTTTATAAACATTTTGTAAATGACAAGTACAAATTGTGTTGGTAACACAATGTGATAGTGATTTTTTTTTTCATTTTGACGTGATTATCTATATTCTGTAGATATAAGCAGTCTTCTTCTTTTGGTTTTAAAAAATTTTCATGATTTGGGTTTGAATCTGTATTTTTTCAAGATGCAGCCTATTTGGTCCCAAATGACCAAGCCCTTATTTTCCTATGTGTCACTTTATGTGGTAATAACTTTTAATGCTTTTACTTATCCAACTGATTGTGAGATTGTTTTTTCGCGACACATTGTACATTAAGTTAGTGGTAAATTTTGGTTGATACAGTCTGTATTCATTTGTGTAAAATGCGCAAATTTCACAGATAGTAACACTATCTGTAACGCAGATAGTCATACCACATAAAATAGTTAATAAATAATAAGTACCATATGTCTTCTTTCTGTTGCCAGCATTTTTTAAACCTTCTTTTACTTTCTTAGGATGTAGGCGACTCAAAAACTTATTAGCAATTTTTCACAATTTTAAGAAAATTTTAAAGTTACAAAAATTTAGGGGCCAGTCCACATTGTATGTGGCTTTGTGGGACCTGCTTGATAGACAGACACCCCCATAAATGACCTCATTTAGAAAACTGCACCCCTCAAAGTATACAAAACAGCACTCTGAAAGTTTGTTAACCCTTTAGGTGTTTAACAATAATTAAAGCAAAGTGAGGGTAAAATTTTAAAATTTTCCTCTTTTTAGCTAATTTTCCATGTTAATCCATTTTATTCTGGACCGATGTTAACCAGAACAGATGTTACCCATGAGACAAAACTTAAAATGTAATCTCCTGAATCTGCAGATTTTAGAAATATCCCATATATGGTTGTAAAACGCTATTTGGGTATACCATAGGGGTCAGAATTAAAGGAGCAGCATTTGGTTTTTAGCGCACATTGGTTTTAGTGCGCCATTTTGCATTTACAGTGCCACCGGTTGTATCAGTAGAGTAAAATCCCCCAAGAAGTAATACAATATTATAAACTAGACCCTTCAAGGAACTCATATACAGATATATTGAGCAGGTCTTCCGAGAGGGGGGGGGGTACAATTTACCTGGGCCCGACCACCGGGGGAGGAAGGAGAACGTTAAGACTTGGGTTTCATAATATTAGGGGTGCAGACTGTGGGGTCATATTATTATACAGGGGGTAGACTGTGGGCTCATATTATTATACAGAGGGTACACTGGGGTCATAGGGTCATATTATTACACAGGGGGCAGACTGTGGGGTCTCATTATTATACAGGGGGCAGACTCTGGGGTCTCATTATTATACCGGGAGCAGACTGTGGGGTCATATTATTATACAGCGACAGAGTGTGGGGTCATATTATTGTACAGAGGGGCAGACTGTGGGGTCATATTATTATGCAGTGGGGCAGACTGTGGTGTCTCATTATTATACATGGGGACAGACTGTGAGGTCTCATTATATTACAGTGGGGAAGAGTGGGGGATCTCATTATTTTACAGGAGGGGAGACTGTGGGGCAAAGTGTAGTGAGGCAGTGTGTAGTACATATATGTGTATATGTATATATAACAGACAGGTAAGTCTGTTATTTACTTTATGTTTTATTTTTTTTAGCCCCTTACACTAGTGCTAGCAAAATGGGCGAGAGGGGTGGTGTGTGTGGTGAGGGGCCCCAACAAGCTGCTGTGTCTGAATGTTTACTGTAAACTTAAACTCCATCTTCTCTCATGTTCCTGTAGTATTATAGCTAATGGAGGATTAGGTAGCACCACTTGCATTCTCCAATAAAACTTTTTTCTATTTAGTAATTATTGCTGGCTTACTATAGTCGTGGAGTTCAGGATTTTCTTGATGTACTCCTCCAGTCTAACCCTCCATTGCCTCCATGCATAAGACATACCTTCTCATCGGCTCCTTCAGGTGCAGTTCATTAGTTGTATGAATTGATTTAAGACCTACTTTACGTATGTTTTAAGTGAATGTCAAAAACTGTATGGGGTTTCTTCAGAGTGTCAGCGCGTAACAGATAGATGTTTGAAAACAAAATCTAAAATATTAATATTCATATTTTTGTCTGTGGAATTATCTTCCGCTTATTTGTCACACAGTTAAACATAAAAAGTATGTTACCAAAAAAAGTAGAGATAATCATCTACATGAGACATTATTTTAAAGAAGGGAGATACAGATGCAAACAAAGGCATATTTTGATCTGACAAATACACAGTAGATTAAGCATTAATAAATTACAAACATAATCCACAGGTGCATTTTAAACTCTCATAATGGTAATTGCATCTAAATCCTTTAATGTTCTAGTCATAGAATGACCAAAACATTGCCATATATTTTTTCCGTTCTGTAAAGCATATGCTAAAGTCATTATAACGTGTTTAAATCCCCGCCTTAAAACATTCATTTCTTATCTAACTGGAATTCAAGCAAATTGACTTTCAGGAAATGCAGAAATGACTTGTTCAAACACATTGAGGGAAACCCTTTCAATGAACAAATTAGTTTTGAAAGTTAAGTACAGGTTAGATTAGTGTGTTGATCTTACACAGGTCTAAAGTTTTCAATTTCAGCCTCAATTAACTTAATGCATTACCTGTCCATAACAGTATTAAGTAACAGGTATATAACTGTACACCTACAACTAAACTAACCCACAGAAAACTGATACTTGACAGACACTGAATTCAATTTATATGTTTGCCCAGTTGAAATAACAAGTTAATTACGCAGATGTTCTGCTGTTTGCATCAATGCTGAACAATTTTCTTGCCAAAATGCAAAAGGAGATGGAGATGGATGGAGACGTTCTGAGCATGAGGGAACAAGCCATTTCTTAGCAAACTTAGGGATTGAATTATTTTTTTTTCTGGGTGACTGCAGCTAAAAGAAGCCATTTACATTTTTTTAATCACTAGACTCCTTACATGTCATTCAAAGTCAATCTTGTCTGCAGGTGTTCAGGGAATATAAAATAAGCAATAGTGTTATGTTTAAACCAAATATTATTTGATCAGACCACAGACATGGTTTCATATTAACATTTAAAATACTTCAGATGCAAATATTTGAATGGCTTATAATATTGTGCTGAAACGCATACATTTGAAAAGTATTATACTCTCTTTTGCATCCCAAGATATCAAAATTATATTATGTATGCTGACATTTCAAGGCATTTCCTATATTGTTCAGATGTGTCCTTGGGCAACTTTTCACAAGTCCCCTTACTTTGGTGCACATATTAATGTATTCATATCTGGTGAATAGCAAATATGGTGGCGATCTTCTGAAAACAGGACATGAAGATCAACTGCTCATACCAAATCACACAATAGAGCTGATCTAAAGTTTTAGTGCAGACAAAGGACAATTAGTGAGGATGCATTGTGCATCAAATCCAGAGTTACATTTTTGCCACCCTTTTTTATTTTATGCGCATACTAAATGCACAATTTTTTGCACAAATGTTTTTGTGTTGTTCCTTTAATAATGTGTTTTTGAGTTGTTGTTTTGTGTTTTTTGTCTTGTTTTGTATAAAAACCAACATGTTGAGTTTTGTAATATTTGTCTTTTTAATAAAGTTTGTTTTTTTAAAAAAGTTTTTTGGTGTGGTGTCTTTGTGTGTTTATTATGATAAACTGATGTTGATGTATGTTTGCAGAATCACTTTTGCATCCTACTTTATTTTTATTTTGCATATATGGAAAATACACACATATATGTTTTGAGAATCAACTATTTTTTATTTCCATATAATTAAATTAAAATTGTATTAGCCATTGTGGCCTCCTCACCCAACTCCCAGACACATGCTCCTCCGGCTGTTCACTAGGCTCCTCCTCCTCCTCCATAGCCTCCTTATCTTCTCCTCCTCCATAGCTGCCTGCTAAACTTGAGCTATGCTCCTGTTTAGTGAATATTAATAAAATTTACATTACAATATATGCTATCATGTATTGTTTCTGTTTTTACAACGTTAAAAATAATTTTAACATGATAAAAGTTGCAATTTCACTTTTTTTTACCATTTTGCCTTTACCTTTATTGAGCGCCTAGAGTCACATTTGTTTGAAACACACATTTGGGAAAATAACATTTCATAATACTACTTCATCTCATATTCTGCCTGCACACATTATTTGCTTTGTCTGGTCAATAGTCAAAAGAAATTTAAATGTTTCAAGGAGGGGTGTACATAGTCAGAAGTCAATCAAAAATATGGAGAACCATCTCTCCTACACTGTATATGAAAGGCTATCTAGGGCTGACACCAAATTACCCGGCTGTTGAATCATATTGTAACCTTACCCCCTCCACCTTACCGACAACCTCAACATTACCCCCAGTGGTGGGATTCAAATAAATTAACAACCGGTTCTATGCCCAATGGCTCCACCCTGACTCCACCCAAGACCCGCCTATTCCCATCTGCGATTGGGACAATCACCGCCTACCAGTTTGTCCATTAACCCTAATAATTGCTGAAGTATATCCAGACTACTGAGATCTAAAAAACATAAATGTTTTGTAAAGATGATTTGTTATATGTTATTAGGCTGCCAATGTTTCCTACTTACACTTATGTTCTGGCAACCAGTCCCGGTTATTATCTGGAGGCTGGACAGAGATGCACAGCATTTGCACAGCATAACTAAGTTGAATGAGCGCAGCTGGCGCTCATTAACAACCGGTTCCAAGAACCAATACCAACATTAGGAAGAGGTTCTATAGATCCGGGGAGAACCTGCTGAATCCCACCACTGATTAAACCCATCCTCTTCCAGACTTCCAGCCTCTTTCAGACCTCCAGCCCCTACCTTAACAGTAGACACATCCACACCCCTAGCAATAAGCCCAACTCATTATTTTCTAGTACAAAACCCCAACCAATAAACCCCATGTTCTCAACAGCCCAAAATCATTCAACACAGGAAGTCTGGTCCCTCACAACCCTTCCCCCATACAGTGTATACACATCAACAGTTTTACCTATATTCTCAAATCCAGTAAACCATGCCAAATCCATTCCACACACTTCAAACATTCATACCCTGGCCCAAGTCATAAATTCTTTCAGGAATAGCAAATCCACATCCAACACCCTTCCTAACCTCAATACCCTACCCATGTTCAATACCTTTCCCAACCTCAATACCTTCCCAATTCTTGATCTATTGTTTTTTTGTAAATATATTTGTAAATGCATTGTGCTGTGAACAATGTCAATAAAAACTCAAAAACTTTACCTCTATTATGTGTTTAAGGCAAAACACATAAAAAAATATCGCAATACTTACATAAAAAATCTTAGATCCCTTCTGACAAAGAATCTCCTTCTCCAACATGCTACTTCCAGTGCATGCTTGAGGGTTCCTCCAGACCAAATCCCACCCTTCCACATGCCAATTGATTGCTCCACACCCAATCTGGTAGAGGTATGTGCAGCACTGTATGCAAGTTGAGCCTCAGTTTATGGTTGGGCAATGGCTGTGAGAAAGAACTTCTAGAGAGGGTATCTCCTGGACAAATAGTGTAATAGACCCAAAAAGCATAAACAAAATTTGAGTTCAGAAAATGAAGGACATGCATAAGAAGCATGTGTTTTAGGACACACTTACTCTCAAATCAAATTCAAGTGTAGTTTCAAAGATGATGTAATGCTTGTAAAATCCACAAAAAAAACTCACTTAGGAGCCAGGCATCATTGCAACCACGTGTATCCAAGAGTTGTGCCTAATAAACACATCATGTTTACACCCAGGATATTTTGCAACAATACTTGGATTTGTAGAGATGTGTCACATACTACCATGGCATGTATTGATTGGAAACGTATGCAATTCATATGTGTTTGACTCTTGCTCCCTTCGAATATTGGTGCCATCAACTACCCCTATTACATGCGAAAGTTTGTAATATGAAAAAAAGCTGACTTTTGACGCATAAGGGCTTCTTCATCCTCGAGCAATTGGTGTTTGCACTGCAGGAAAGCCCTCAATACCACATTTAAAACATGACAAAAGGAGGATTGGGACCTTCCTGTGGCTACATCCATGTGTATCTGGAGAGTACCAGACACACACAACTGTAACAAAGTTTTGTTGGTTGGTACTGATGTGTGGATGTTTGATTCAAGGTGCACAACAGGCAAAGACACCTGTGCACCTCAGTATCACACAACCCAAAGAGGGTTACACGGGTACAATAGACTCTTTGCATGATGTTCCTGCTGCTACATTCTTGTCTTGGGCCTGTATCTAGTCCTTCTGTAATCTATATTTAAAGTACCTCATACATAAACAAAAAAGATAAAGAGATGTTCAAACATGTTGTCAGAGTGTAGAAGGTGCCTCGATCGACACAGGGCACCCTTTAGATCATTATTTGCCCAACGTGTGTTTGGTGTCCTTCTCAAAGGAGTTGACTCTACACTGGCTTTTTTTTATAAATTAGAATAATCAGTAGAGGCAAAAACACTGAGGCTATAGAAGCCGCAGCCTTTGCACTTATGGCTCTGACAACAGCAGGGACCCCCTCTGGATAGCCTCTGGATAGCCAGGAACCTGTGTCGGCTTGCTGCGGCTGTCAGACACTCTGGATCAGGTCTAGAGTGCTGTGCGCTGTCAGTCACAGCTTATCTGCATAAGCTTATCTGATTATTATTCAAATAATCAGAAGAAAATATTGTATCCCTGTACACGCACACTACAGAAACTATCTACAAATAGCCAAAGCTGTTAATATTTTGAATCAGCACAAACTGCACAGTTTGTCAATTAGCACTACAGGTGAATACCCCTGCTGACAATTAACTGTGCGCTAGTGTGAACAAGCCTTGTCTGGTTGCAAGAAAAATCTATAGGCTTTATTAGCCAGGGCACATTGAACCATAGATAGAGGCACGTGTATTGTTGAGTGCCTATCCTATGGCACTACTATGAGGTACCTCATCAATTAATCAATTAATCAAAAGTCAGAATAATGTTGTAGCCGAGGTGCAGCTCACAAGTCAGTAATAACAGTAAACCTGTGTGGAAAATTTGTTGTGATCCAATGATACATAACATGTGTTGGTGCCAGTCTTACCACCTAGGAAATTGCCAATAATTTAGTGAAAAGCAATAAACTGCAATTCTTGAAGAGTTGATTATTTACTCTAGAGTAAAAAATAATGGATATGTGGAGCGCTTGATATATGGGACAAAAACCTCATAGAGACCAGCAGCTTATAATTGATGACTAGTCCAAAGTAAATAAAATTAGAAAGGAAAAGAAAAAGCGCTCGGTCTCACTAAGGTTTAACCCTTTATTTTTCACTTAAAATAAATAGCAAAATACATAAAAGTATGTAAGATTATGTATTTTGCTATTTATTTAACGAGTGTTTTAAGTGAAAAATAAAGGGTTAAACCTTAGTGAGACCGAGCGCTTTTTCTTTTCCTTTCTAATTTTATTTACTCTAGAGGTTTTTCCTTAATATGCCTAAAAAATACACAAGATGTAAATTCTCTGCTTTTTAAGACTAGCATGAAATAAAAAAATACTCATGCATCCTTTTCTGTTCTTCCAGATTGCTAAGCTTTCTCTGTTGCCTAAAGCTGGCCATACACTATAAGATAAATTGTTCCAATCGAAAGATTTTTTTCAAGAATGGGTAAAACCATGGGGAATTGCAGGGGAGGTAAAATGAATGTCAGTCTTTGCATGCAGGGAGAATACTTTATACAGATACCGACCAGTGTTACTGTTACACTGTTAAGCTGGCCATACACTATAAGATAAATTGTTCCAATCAAAAGATTTTTTCAATAGTGGGCAAAACCATGTTGAATTGCAGGGGAGGCAAATTGAATTACTTGCACTCAGTATTACAGGTGAGAGATGATGTTTCATAGCTGAAGTCTAATAACAGTGTAACAGTAACACTGCTCATTATCTGTGTGCAACATGCAAAAATAAAGTATTACCCCTGCATGCAAACACTGACATTCATTTTATCTCCCCTGCAATTCAACATGATTCTATCCACTCTTGAAAAAATCTTTCGATTGGAACAATTTATCTTATAGTGTATGGCCAGCTTTAGTCAATGAAAAAGATACAATATATCGCAATACACAGTAGGTATGCTCTTCTCATAATTAAATTTATCTCTGCTTCCTCTCTTTCACAATCTTATCTACACTGTTTCTCTGTGCACAGAAATTTCTCACAAATGTTCTCAGTAATATATCTAATACTATCCTCCCTTTCTGTACAAATGCTACTCCTTTGCCTTTCCTTGAACTCACACTTAACAAAACCTCCAGTTAATTGCTCTCCTTGCAGCCAGGCACTTGTCACGAGAACGAACTTCCCATACATGCACCACCACTGAAAGTATCCCATTTCCATCGAACAGCGTGGCCAGGGCTTAAACTTAAGCCCCAGCTGTCCCCATGATACATTTCCTAGCCTGTCAACCTTAACCTCCATGCCATATCCATGAGCCCACCTTCAAAAAGACAAAAACAGCTTTGACTAGCAACAGTAGCTACCACTGCTGCCATAACAATATATGTTAGTGAAACAGGGATGATGTTAGTTTATGTAGCTTATTTACAAAAGAAATTACAATTAAAGGGCAACTGTAGTGAGGAAAAATAACTCAAGAAAAATATAAAGCTCCAGTAGTTTGCAATACTGACATTGTCTATAGATACAAAGCATGCCTAAATCGTCTATAATTCCCTTTGTATTTCTTTAAAGCCAATGAGAAAATAAATTACAGACAATGTTTTACAAAAGCAATTGAGCAGTCCATTCACTTTGAATGAGTCACTGTACATATGCACTGTGCAGATAACTATTATAATGATCCAACTGACAATGCCTCATTTGTGTCTTAAAATAACAATGCATTTGAATAAACATGCTTATTTAAATGACTTGACCCCTCTTAAAGTATAAATGAGGCACAGAACAGGTGTTCTGAATTTATAAAGAGAACTTTGAAATGCAAAAAACATAATCTATTTGATGTTCTTAATTATTAATCAAAGAAAAATTATTTACAAAAATTAATATCTCAGTACATCCTCTACCCATGTTTTGTGTTCTCACTTCATCCAGCTAAAGTGTGCTCATTAGACATAATGCATTTGAAGTTGGTAGCATGAGTATAATTGGCTTTGATGGGTTTTTTATCTACCTTAATTGGACCTGAAATATACAATTCAAAGACACTTGAAGCCAAAACTGATTACAGCCTCACTTTTATTTTTTGAAGATCAAACACAAAGTGGTCAAAAGGTGGAGATAGACAAGCACTTTACTGACCTTTGCTAAAAGAAAATAGTGATTATCATAAAGTGATGTTTAAAGAGGATGTTCATTAGTATGCATCTCTCAAAACGTATTTTATTCATTAGTCAAACATATAGAAAAAATAACACTGCAAATCATAGTAAAATTAAAAAGTTAAAGTTTTTAAATATATAAAGTTTCAATGTTTTTAATTTATTGGAATAGATTATAATAATTATATTTCATAAATAAATTCCATGGGGGAAATTTACTAAGGGGCAAGATAGATGGAGAGTTTGGAGGAACTTTACTACAGTTCGAGTTTAAATTCTCGCCGGATTTTCACCGGAGCGAGGTGTATTTTATTGTGAGAATTGATTTTAGGGTGAGTTTTGTATTTACTATTGGTTGTTTTTCTAAATTCTCCCCTGTATAAAACTCGCTCGCCAGGGTGAGTTTTTCGATTACTTACATACAGTTGATAGTATTCACTATGCGTCGTGCATGATTCTCACCCAAAACTAGCATTTGAGTTTTCTAAAACTCGCCCATATACTGTAAACAGACCTGCTTTTTGTATGCAAATTTTATGGTCTGAATGTATCATTAAAACTAGATCCTTGTGTAAGTGTGATCTTTATGTGTTTTTTGTTTTGTAGTACTTTATTATTCCTATATTAAAATTAAACATGTCTATTAATTTAATTGCTCAAATATTAAAGACAGTTTTCCTACAAACAATTTTTGCTATATAATTGAATTAACAACTTTGATTTTGTCACACTTGTGTGACATTATTTTGTAAAGGTAACAAAACCTTTACATATTTTGTTCATGTATATTACACATACAACTGTACCATTCTTGGTATTCATTATAAATAAAGCAATATGCAATTTGTTAAATAACTAATCTTTCCTTTGTTTGCACATTGTAAAGCAATTGTCACACACATAACGACCAACGTAGACACACAGCTATCTTGTCTATGCTTGGCAATCGGCAATATACAGCACTCAAGCACCTTAATATGCTCATTTCCCAACAAAATAGCCACCTTCAATCACCTCGTACAGGCATGGATAAAATTCAAAAATAAATTCGAAGCCTACGCCAAACAATGATTGCTCAATTTCAGCAAACAATATGCACACCATCTACTGTACCTCTTCAGACTCAGCACCACAAGCAACATCTGTCAGCATCCCTGCATCATCCCCACAATCCAGAGAACCTTCCCCTTCTACACTATACAGATCAAAAAATCAACATAATATGTCTGGAATTATTTCTATCCAAATCCTGTCAAGCTGTGTGTACCATATGCAAAGCAACTGTAAGTAGAGGTAGGGACTCAATCCCTCCAAGATCTCCTCCATGTTATGTCAATTGCAGTGCATCAGCCAGTGTCACCAAGCTGCTCATATGTAACATGTAAGGGTTTGAAATCTCCTCTATCAAAACCCTGATCATGCACATCCCCAGTCAGATTAGGAAGTAGTCCTGCATCAAACTCCTCTCCAATCAATGATTCCTCAGATGCATCCTTTTGCTATGCCTGTTGCTTCTGGTGCTGTTTGTTCTGCTGCCAAGAAAGGGACCAGGATGGCTACTGACTCCAGCAAACAACTAACTGTGCAACAATCCTTTGCAAGGGGGACAAAGTGTGCCAGCAACCACCCATATGCACAGCGGATTACCAACGCTATAACAACTATATACACAGGGTGGTGGTTGCTCAAATCAATTTGTAAGTTGGCTGCAGGTGCATGAAAGGCAGGGCTTCTTCACATGCTTGTACAAGAATGTGTAAACTGATGTTTCTGCATTTTATTTTACAGATAGAATAGCATAATCGTTTACTGGTTAACTGCAGTGATGCTGGGGCTATAACAACTATGTTGGTATTAAATGTGCGTCTGGTATACGCAATTAATTGTGTTGGTTTTACCTTGTTGCTTGAGGTTCTATCATCCACTTTGTACACGGACATTAAAAAAGTCTTGTTAGTGTCCTAAAAAAATGCAGCTTAACCACAAATATGTGGACGAGCGGAAGCGGGAAAACGAAGGACTACATAACTGTGACAGCACTCTGGGTAATTGTATTGTCTTCAGCAGCAGCACCAACAGCAGCAGCAGCACCAGCAGTGCCAGCTGCTCACATTCTCATTCATAGGCAGGCTACTCTATGTATCACAGGTTTCAATAACAGATATACCACCAATATTGTGAGAGCATTACAAATAGGCAAATTTCGATATGTCTCATGTTTTGCTCACACACTCAATTTGGTTGTGCGACATTTTTTGAAACATGAAAGGGTGTTTAAGAGATGTTGGCTGTGGTGTGTAAAATTTGTGGAAATTTTCACCATTCTGCAAATGTGTGAAGAAGACTGCAGCACTTTCAGGAAATGTACAATTTGCCCTTCCATCAGCTGAAGTAACAGGTGTTCACGAGGTGGAATTCAACCCTCTACACGCTTCAGTGGATGGAGGAGCAGCAAAAAGGCCATCCACAGCTACACCTCTACCTATGACATAGGTAGAGGTACAGGAATGCACCTGACTCGCGCGTAGTGGAGAATTATTTATGTGCTGTGCAAGATCCTAAAACCCTTTGAGGTTGCTACATGTGAAGTAAGTTCTGACACTGCCAGCTTGAGTCAGGTCATTCCCCTGATTGGCCTTTTAAAAAAGCAGTTGGAGAAGCTGAAGGAGAAGTTGAAGCAGGGTAATGCCACTAAATATGTAGGACTGGTGGATCAAGCCCATTCATTTTTCCAGGATCCAAGGGTCATTGATGTCTTACATGCAAAAAGCTGTTGATGCGGAAATTGTCAGCTGAAGTAGATAGTGGCAGGCACACATCTCCTTCTTCAGTTTCTCCCTGTGTAGTGGCAAAGAAAAAACTCAATTTTCATGCATTTGACATCTGGTCAGGATTGAAGGAGATGCCTATCATGGACATGTCTCCTGCTACTGCTTATCATGGTATCAGCTTTGAGAGAATGGTTGATGATTATTTTGCTGATAGCGTCCAAATAGGCATGTCAGACTGTCCATTTACATACTGGCAACTAAAAAAAACAATTCACAAACTGAACTTTGTTCTATTTAAGTTGCCCACACTCCAGTGTCTATTCTGAAAGAGTCTTCAGTNCAGCAGGGAACCTTGTCAGTGATCAGTGTAGGAGGTTATTTCCCCAACATGTGGAAAAGATGAATTTCACATTTCACCAAACGAACTTCCTTCACTGGTAGTTACATCCTAGAATCACCCAGCTTTCCAGTGAAGATTAATTATTTTGGTTGAAGAGGATGATGGGGGTGAGGAATTAAATGCTGAGGAGGAAATGTTTGCTTGATAATGCTAGTTTGTGCATTGGCTGTTTGCCAGATTCTTTGTTGGTGGCCCAACAAACCAATTGTTTCGGCCACAGCTGACAGTCCCTGCCTCTGAAGTCCTTGTCGCTGTAATCCCTGTCGCTAAAACAATTGATTTGTAAAACCGTGCTTGTCCTGTATACAACATAAGGGTTTGTGAGAGTTCCCAAGGACAATTTTATCCATAATGGTAGGCAGCTCCTACAGTCGGGACAAGATGTCAAAGATATTTCCATACTTCACTACTTGGACTCTCTTCAGGATTTGTGATATCTGACAGCGCCACCAATATTGTTTGATGGTATTTCATCTGCTGCCTATCGAACAGCCCTTTCATGTTTCAAAAAATGTAGCACCACCAAACTGAATGTGTGAGCAAAACTGAATTTGTTCCAGAGTCCAAGTGGGGTAAACCATTTTGCAGATTGCAGATGATATTTTGGTCATAGCATCCAAATCGGCATGTCAGACTGTCCATATTGGTGTGGGGGCTCACACAAACCAATTGTTTCAGACACAAGTGACAATACCTGTTGTTGAAACAAGTGGTTTAGGAAGCTGTGCATGTCCTGGATACAACACAAGGGTGGTTGGGGGTCCCAAGGACAAATTCATTTTGCACCTGGTGATAGCATGATAGGCCCATTTAGTCTGCCCAGTTGTACATATTTAGTTGATCTAGTCCTGGTGGTTCTTTATATAATGTATTTATGTCCTTTTGGATATATGGCTATCCTAACTGAACACAGTATTGCAGTCATGGCCGTACCCATGGCCTATGGAGTGGAATCAGAACTGAAATCAGTATTTCAGATGAGGCTGAAATCCAAAAACTTAAAAAATTTCAATGCTGATAGCATGATAGGTATTGACTGTAGATGTGCCATGGTGTGAGTTTAACCCACAAGGGCGGTTTTGGCAAAACAAATCCAGATCCAAAACACAAAGGGAGATACAAATCCAATACCAAAACCACAAAAAAAAATCCCAGGCACACATCTCTAAACATAACAAATGTGAATAAAATCTACCATATATACTCAAGTATAAACCAAGATTTTAGCCCAAATGTTTTTTCCATGTGCTTAAAAGCTCCCCTAGGCTACTATGGTCAACATTTATGACAGGAGACTACAGCAGGTTTCCTCAACCCTCTAACTCTAGCTCAAGCTAGCGTTGTCTGTTAGAAGCCGATCGATAGCTGCAGCAGGAGCAGTGTCTTGACACCCCTCCTCTCCCGTATTACAGCACTGAAGTCCCTCACTCCTCCCTCCCAGAGTAAGGACTTCAGTGTAGTGAGAGGGGGGAGTGCAGGGGGAGTCCAGAAGCTGCTATGTATATGTATGTGAGTGAGAACTGTCTGATGTAAAAGCTGTTGTTCCTT
Source organism: Platyplectrum ornatum (assembly GCA_016617825.1). Classification (NCBI taxonomy): domain Eukaryota; kingdom Metazoa; phylum Chordata; class Amphibia; order Anura; family Limnodynastidae; genus Platyplectrum; species Platyplectrum ornatum. The sequence goes on along the minus strand of JABWIB010000569.1, from coordinate 7,261 downwards.
ATGTGAATGATCCTGTGACTTGCTGGTAACTGCTACATGTGACAGCCTTCAGCAGGAAACTAAAGTTCAGTTTACTGTGCTTTATACTGTAATTCTACTTTATCTAAATAATTAATAATTAAGTTCATGTTCTCCTTTGCAATGTTGTAAACTATGGACAATTAAACACTTTTAGATCATAAATGTTTTCATAATTTTACTCGGTACAAAAAATACTGCAAAAATGTAAATAAGCTGTTTTACATTATGGTTCAGCTATTAACTACTCTCCCATTATTACTTGATATGGTACATATACATCCCTGCGTCCCTACGTCAAATTCCATAACATAATAAAGAATGAATAGTGCAGATAATTTGAACTATTTCTATCATACAAAACAAAAATATCAAACCATGATTGATTAAATTGCACATGTTGAAAGAAAATCCTTATTTTCTATTATTTTCGTGCTTCAGGTGCAAAATGTGTCAATTGCAATAATTGTCCATCTCTTGGCTATAGTCAGTTCTAATCTTTCCCAAGTCCAAACTGAACACGTGTTCTACCTTAAGCCCTAAAATCCTGGTCATGAGCAGCAGCGGCACAAAATAGGATTCTGATTAGATTAAGTGCTTCCATCTGGAGATTGCATAGTCTCCTCTCAAAAGCTGTGTGATTCATATCAAGAAAAACCTTTAAAATGCATTACTTCTTTATAGTAAAATGTTCTTCCGAAGAGCATAAAAAAGAAAATTGCTAATTAGATCAAATTTAGAGACAACTAGAGAAGGGTTACAGAATATTAATATGTGTTAAAAAAAATTATTATCCCACATCAATTGCAAATTTCTGTTCCCAGGTTTATGGAGAAAAACAATATTACTCAATGTACATTTATTATTTGATGATACAGGAAACCTATAGATCTTAATGTTCTTTTTTATGTCATCTGCATAAGTTGCATAAGTGAAGTAATTTGTCAGGGTATCACAAAAAATAGAAAAATGAAAGGTGTAAACAGGCGGCCAATGTATAACATTATTTCACAACACACAACGTGGTCACAAAAATTCACAATGTAGAAATCAGGTACTTAATGCATAGATCTAACCTTGCAGTAATTCAAAGATGATGATAGTCCCACTGAATTGGTTATGTTTGTATTAGTCCCACACGAAAATGTCCTTTTCTTCAAAAGTCAGTAATCCTAGAGTCAATGTGCACCAGGGACCGAAGCTGGACAATGTATGGTAACGATTTTCTTCCTTACGAAGATACCAAGCCGGTCCTCCTCCGTATATATATTGGGAGAGGACGGGATACAATAGTGAAGCCTGTATTGTATAGAGATCACTCAATTATTCTCTGCACTCACTTAGTTGTATCTTTCTTTCAGCTCATCGAGTGTCAAGTATCAATTGCCACTTCCTCCACTCGGCCTCCGAAGCCCTCACTCTCCGATGATAGCCGATGGTAGCCAAAGTTCCACGTGTCCTCTCCAGGCGTTCAGCGGGAAAGAGGAAAAACGCACAAATTTGTAACTTGAGGGTATAGCATATCAGTGATTATTCTTTAGACGCCAATGCTGAATGTTCTTTCTTCACTTTGGTTGTGCTGGACCTCTATTGCCGGGAATGCACAGATCNTCCATGAGTCTTTAGCAATATACTCCACCACAGGGAAAGAGAAGGGGGTTTGTGTAGACTGTAGGGTTATCGTCACCCACCTTATAATATCATACACGATGTTAACTTGAGGATTCAGCATATAACGAGAGACTGTCCCAGAACGCGTCCACAGAATCCCAGTTGTAGGTATATGCAAGAAAAAAGGAATAGTAATGTGCAGACTGTACATATTCAATCTGTTGTGTTATTCTCCATGCACTTACTCCTCATGAAGTGTATAGTAGGCTCATCAAGCAATCTTTTATCCAAGGACGAAGGGGGTTCGTAGAAGGGGGTTCCAGTGTCTCCTAATCATTTTTTCATTATCTTTTTAATTCTGTGAAAACTTGGTAATAAATCGAATTTCTCCTTTCTTCTTTTTGGGATTCTTTACTTTTATTAATTCATCCCTATCTTTTTTGGTAATTTTTTTTAAAACTTTTTTCACTTCTTCCTCTTCATATCCTTTATTAATAAATTGTTGGGTCAAATGTCTTCCTTGTAATTGGAAGATGTCATCCTTCGTGCAGTTTCTTCTGATTCAAGTGAACTGGCTCCAAGATACCGAAACCAGTTGGGATGATGTTTACTTTCCCGTGGTATAAAGGCGTTGGTATCTGTAGGCTTAGTAAGTGTTTCAGTGATAATTTTATTTCCTTCAATGCTCACTGTTAAATCCAAAAATTCAACTTTCTGGGGACCAACCTGGAACACCAAATTAATGCCCATAGTATTCTCATTTACCTCCGTACAGAATTTATCAAGATCCTCTCGCTCTCTTTCCCATATGAAAATGATATTGTCAATATAACGATAATAAGCCTTCAGATGTCCACTCAATGGGTGTTGATAGATGTGGAGGTTTTCCCAGAGGGCCATGAAAATATTTGCATAGCAGAGGGCCATTTTGACCCCCATTGCCGTGCCTGTCTTCTGGAAGAAAAAATCTTCATGGAATTTAAAATAATTGTTCTCTAATATAAATACAATCCCCTCATGTATAAAACATTTCTTCTTCTCTGGCATGGTTATTTTACTGAGCATACAATCAATTGCTTCTATGCCCTTCTCATGTTGGATGACAGTATATAATGAATCTGCTGTCACTAAAATGGAATTTCCTAAGATCTCTATTGTAGTCATTTTCCTAATAGTGTCCCCCGTGTCCTTTAAATAGGATGGAGTCATTTTCATACATTCCTGTAAGTGCACATCAAGCATATGGGCCAAATTGGAAGTAATTGAGTGTACCCCCGCCACTATGGGCCTTTCTGGTGGATTTTCCAAATCCTTGTGGATCTTCGGAAGTATATAAAAGGACAGGATAGCCGGATATTCTATATTAATATACTGCATCTCCTTCTCTGTAATGGTTCTTTCTAGGAGCTATTTCTGGCTCCAGCTAAACAGTTTCTCTTTGATTCTAACTGTTGGATTGTTCTTAAGCTTTTTATAGGTTTGAGTATCCTCTAATAGGTATCCTCTTTTAGGTAGTCCGCCTTCTTCATAATGACAATGCTGTCCCCTTTATCAGAGGGTTTAATAATGATATCCTCATTGTTTCTTAGTGTTCTGATGGCCTCTCTTTCTTTCTTTGTCAAATTGTAAGTATTTCTAGTATTTCTATTAGACTTCATGATCTCATTCCTAACAGATTTATTAAACGTCTCCACCCAGTTCCCATTCACATATTGTGGGTAGAATGTGGATTTATTCTTAAAGATCGCTTGTCTCTCTTCTGAGTCCTCAACTTTATTTCTCAAAAAATATTTCTACCATTCTTATTATATTAATTTCTGTTGGGGGCGGTACCAAATTATTTGGCATATCGTCACAACAGTTGTTCACCACTGTAATCATTACCATGTTCGCCCATAGAGAAGAAAGAATAGACAAAATAGAAAATGTCTTTCTGGGGGAAAATAGTACCCTGGATGGAGATCTTGAGAGCATTATGAAGAAGTTAGAGAAAACATTACAGAAAGAGAATAAGCTCTGGTGGGACATTGTCACCTTTGAAAAATATATGGCGGAGCAGATGATCCCAAGGGGACTAAGACTCAAGAAAGACTGTACCTTTGACTCAAAACATAAGGACTTTGTAGTAGAATGGTATAAAATAGAAAGACATCACAGAAACATAGCGATAAAGAAACGGCCTCTGTGCCGAACAAAAGGAAGGATCATGACCCGAGGGAGAGGGGAACCGCACGACAAACGAATTCAACAACGGATTCCAGTGGAAGTAATTCCGATCAAAAAGATGATAAAATGAGTAGAGAAAATGAGCACCAGAATGGAAGATCAACCGAGAGGGAACATAACACCCATCCGAAAGAGAACAAACACAGAAGAGAAGACTCACATTACCGTGAGAAGACACGGGAGAACCATGAGGGGAATAAAAGGCATCAGGAGCACCATAGATATAGGTATGAACATAGAAGAGATGATCACAGAAGGGATGACAGCCGCCCCAGGGATAGATATGATGATGAAAGAAATTCACAGCATCGGTATCCCCATAGACACTACCATGTTGGATACGGACAGGGGGGCTATAGATCAGGTAGGAACCACTATCAAAAGGAAAGAAGAATGGAAGACGATGGAAGATACCATTACGGATCCCATAAGGTAATTGAACTGGGAGATCGTCATTATGATGAAAGGGATTATCACCACAGATATTTTTTAGAGGGAGGAGGCAGACGAAGAGACCATTATTAATGAATAAACACCGGGGAAAAAGGGGGGGTTGTAAAATTAAGAAGAAAGAAAAAAGGAAGATGAAGAACTGTCTAAGAAAAATAGAGAAGAAAACTGGGACCACGACAGTACGTGAAGAATATTTAATTTAAGTTCCTATGTGCTGACAGAAGAAGAAAGATCAGTAAGGTCTTAAATATGCACCTACAAAGAAATCAGATAAGTTTGATCTATATGTTGATTTGCAACGTTTCAATAGGAAGCTCTCCCTTAAGAAATATTTTTTGAGAAATAAAGTTGAGGACTCAGAAGAGAGACAAGCGATCTTTAAGAATAAATCCACATTCTACCCACAATATGTGAATGGGAACTGGGTGGAGACATTTATTAAATCTGTTAGGAATGAGATCATGAAGACTAATAGAAATACTAGAAATACTTACAATTTGACAAAGAAAGAAAGAGAGGCCATCAGAACACTAAGAAACAATGAAGATATTGTTATTAAACCCTCTGATAAAGGGGGCAGCATTGTCATTATGAATAAGGCGGACTACCTAAAAGAGGATACCTATTAGAGGATACTCAAACCTATAAAAAGCTTAAGAACAATCCAACAGTTAGAATCAAAGAGAAATTGTTTAGCTGGAGCCAGAAATACCTCCTAGAAAGAACCATTACAGAGAAGGAGATGCAGTATATTAATATAGAATATCCGGCTATCCCGTCCTTTTATATACTTCCAAAGATCCACAAGGATCAGGAAAATCCACCAGGAAGGCCCATAGTGGCGGGGGTACACTCAATTACTTCCAATTTGGCCCATATGCTTGACGTGCACTTACAGGAATGTATGAAAATGATTCCATCTTATTTAAAGGACACGAGGGACACTATTAGGAAAATGACTACAATAGAGATCTTAGGAAATTCCATTTTAGTGACAGCATAACCATGCCAGAGAAGAAGAAATGTTTTATTTGTGAGGGGATTGTATTTATATTAGAGAACAATTATTTTAAATTCCATGAAGATTTTTTCCTCCAGAAGACAGGCACGGCAATGGGGGGTCAAAATGGCCCCCTGCTATGCAAATATTTTCATGGCCCTCTGAGAAAACCTCCCCATCTATCAACACCCATTTATTGGACATCTGATATCGTTATATTTACGATATCATTTTCATATGGGAAAGAGAGCGAGAGGATCTTGATAAATTCTGTATGGAGGTAAATGAGAATACATTAATTTGGTGTTCCAGGTTGGTCCACAGAAAGTTGAATTTTTGGATTTAACAGTGAGCATTAAAGGAAATAAAATTATCACTGAAACATTTACTAAGCCTACATTATATTGGATTATAAAACCAATGGGACCAGTAATACTCAGAGAATTAATGAAGTTATCACATGTGAATCTACTAATTGCATTTACCTAATAGAATGCGGATGCCGAGAGAGATATATAGGCAGAACCATTAGGAGACTACGAGAAAGATGGGGGGACCACTTAAGAAATATTAGAAAGGGGTCCGAAACACACCCGCTGTCTTTACACTTCAAGGAACATCACAATAGTGATATTAATCAGATTAAGAGAATTTTTGGCATCAAAATACAGAAGGGGGCAATCCTTTACAAAAAGTGGCTTGTAAAGAAATGCAATATATTTTTGAAAATGACACCCTATCCCCGCATGGTCTCAACCTCGCCTTCGAACTTAATGATTTTTAATAATTTTTTTTATATTTTTAATTATTTATTTATTACAGCAGTACTTTGAATAGGAAACACACGTTTGGGCTTAACCGACCTCCCTAGCACTTTAGGACCCTAGAGGACACATTTTTTGCACTTCAATTACAGCACACAGCACTTTAGAGTTTTAGGTAATATTATGTATATATTTTTAATTGAACACATGTAGTAGCTGACACAGCAGGACTATCACATTCTAGCATCAATATTTTCACATCGAATGGCACTCAAAGGGTTATATGCGGTTATCGGTTACTCGGCTATACAGTGTCGGACTGGGGTACCTTGGGCCCACCAGCGGAAACTACTTTTGGGGCCCACACTGTTATATACATATAAATTATACACTGTGTAATAATAAAGTGAAATAAAATAAAGATAGCCTTCTCTTACCTTACACACAATACTCCAATACTCACAAACAAAGCATGAATATTTTATTCGGGATTTGTCTCTAGTAGTCTATCAATTGTGTAATTACTATATTGGGAAAAATAATGTAATAAAATCACTACTAATATTACTTAATTTGATATTTTTTATTATATTATGTTTCCCTCTAAGAAAGGACTGTCACAAACAACAGGAATGCGACAATGCATCAGCACTGATCGAGGGCTCCCCAGCAGCGGACGTTTCATGACTTTTCCTATTCATTAGCCATACACGCCTTACACTCACACTCGCCCTCCACTACCCTAACCCTCCATTCCCTGCAGCCTAACCCCAACCCTCCATTTANNACTGCCTTGCCCAATAAGCCTAATGAGGACATACTAAAAAGGTAGACTCCTATATCAACACAACAATCAGAGTACCAATACCAATTTTAATGCTAATACTTGGCTAACAAGATTGAACAGCTGTAATGGAAATGGCCAAACACACTAATTAGAAGTGTTTGCAAACCTTTGGGCAAGAAGGTTGCATAAATTTACTTAGTTCTGCCTATATACCACTGGAGGGTGGTATAAGGTGAGGGCATGTGTATACACTGGAGGGTGGTATAAGGTGAGGGCATGTGTATACACTGGAGGGTGGTATAAGGAGAGGGCATGTGTATACACTGGAGGGGGGTATAAGGTGAGGGCATGTGTATACACTGGACGGGGTATAAGGTGAGGACATGTGTATACACTGGAGGG
>JABWIB010000568.1:96828-110181 GCA_016617825.1 Platyplectrum ornatum | reverse complement strand
TATATATATATATATATATATATATATGGGTCTATGCCATATACTATATGGTCATGTAATTGCAGAATGGTAGCGACCACAGGCTCCACCCAATCCCCGTCTCACTAATACACCTAATACACGCTAAGCTGTGAAGACCCTGGTTTAGGTGGCTTGGACATGCCTGCTCGGCATTTGATTGGCTATCCTTGGTGCTCTGGCAGGCCCCGCTGTTAGCTGTCTCTCCGGTGCCTGCTGGTCCACAGTTGCTGAGGAAGCTGTAGGCATTTGTGGCTTCGCCATTGTCGCGGCCCCCTTCCATTGCTGAGACAGACCCGTGTGCCGGCAGTATGCTGGAGGAAGCGGGCGAGGTGTTTGATAACATGCTGAAGGCGTCTTTCCCTCTTACGTTCATCGTCTTCATCCCGGCTGTGCTGCTCCTCGTGTCCCCGCTACAGGCCGAGGCGGCTCATGAGTTCACCGTGTACCGAATGCAGCAGTATGACCTGCAGGGCCAGAGCTACGGTCAGTGGCACACCTTCCATACTGTGCTTCATTCATTACTGCCTTCACCTGCCTTCTATGCATCTGTCAATGGGGTGTGTGTATGAGTGTTACCCATGATAACCTTCACCTGCCCTCTCTCCCGCTCCTATAGTATATATGATCTCTTATGGCTGGTAATATGTGACAGTTACATTCTCATAGCGTGTTGCTGACATTCATTCATACATTTTAAGAGCAAGCAGGTGTATGTGACTCATGTCAGCAATCTAGTGTTTGCTCATGTGATGAGATCTGAGATCTGTGATCTGGAAGAGGTTGGGGGTGGGGATCTGAAGTACACCTAGTAGTATGATTTGTCAGCACTGTATGCTGAATCCCACCCTGACCGTTCCCATAGCAGGACCCCACCTTAAGATTTCTGAACTTCCCCATGGAAAATAGGACCGGTGCATACGTTATTGTTAACCCGAACCCGAACAGTGCATGTTTTTCCAGATCTCCTAATAATCACAAGTGATATAATGATTACCACCACTCAGTTAGTTATCGACACACTTATGCTCCAGCAAGGAGACCTGGAAAACATGCACTGTTAGGGGACCCTGAGCATAGGGATAATAACCACTGGCTTAAATAAAATAAGCCCTTACTGTGCTAATAGATTAGTTCCCTCCTCCCACAAAGCTTCCTGGCTAATCTTTTACCAGAATGGAATTGAAGTGTTTGGGATAATGCTACCTGATGGGAAGTCTGGGGGACACGTACACCTTTTCTTAGTCGCAAGTGTAGAGCAGAGCAAATCCATATTTCAGTGTAAGGGGGGGTGCAGATTAATTCATAATATTAATCAAACTTAATTGTATTCTTTTTCACAAACGGAACAGTTTTATGTTCAATTATTAAATTAGAGCTGGGCTAGGAAATTTCACCTCTCAAATCTAATCAGTTGTCACAGTTTATACTTGCCTCCCCTGCAGTTTAATGTTTGATTTTGTCCAGATCTGCACTTGCACCTGTTTTATCCCTTATTCCAAAACTCCAGATCAGCCCCTGGGACTGGTTCTAATTCTTTTGGCTTGAGGGTATTGGTGGCTAGACTATAAATCTATTGTTGAACGATTATCATGTATCAGATTCAAAGAGTTGTTTGTGTAGCACTTACTCTAAAACAAGGAGTGATGGACTTGTATATGCAGTTTAATTTTGTTTGTATTTTATGTAGTGAGGAGGCATTTGAACTCGGTGTTATGTAAAAATGTATGACATGATTTATGGTAATATGTGGTATTATTGTTCGAGCTTAAAAATGATGTGTCCATTATTGGGTTTTATACAGGTACTCGAAACTCCGTTCTGAACACTGAGGCTCGTACTGCAGAAGCAGATGTTCTGAGTCGGCGATGTGTGCTCATACGCTTAGCAGACTTCTCTTTTCAGCAGTACCAGAAAGCGTTGCGCCAGTCAGCCGGTGCGGTTGTGATCATTCTACCGCATGACATGGCTGCTTTGCCTCAAGATATAGTTCAGGTAAGTATGGAACCACTGTGTAGTATAAATTCTTTACCTTCTTTACTAGCGCCATCAGATCACATCACATACCGTTTTACAATTTTAACAATCAATAAGACATGACTGGGTGATAAAAAACAGAAAGAGAGGGGAAGGGGTCCTTTACGTATAGTATCTATAGGATACTTTAGGAGGCACCTAAATAGGCAGTAGCGACAACAACAATACATTTAGTTTCTCCATACATAGTATACCTCTGCCTTCATAGAATAGATAAAATATTGCTTAGGTAGGATTACAGTGCTGGGGTGTTTATTTGGTATTACGGCTACAAAAATGAAAGATCTGATTACGACTCCACAACTCTGGAAATATGTTTAAATTTAATGAATGCTATGATCCTTTCAATGCTTTAAATCTTATTGATCAGAAATTATAAATGTTTCAGTTACTGTTGCAGACACAATGTATGGGATTGTGTGTTGATTGAAAATGAAGTTGGTTTGATACTGTTATAAATGGGAGACTAGGATGACTTCTTGTTTCTGCCAGTTTGTATAATGTGTGTGATAGGGCTGTTTTCCCTTGCAGCAATTCATGGACATAGAGCCAGAGATGCTTTCAATGGAGACTCAGGTTCCTGTATACTTTGCAGTTGAGGATTCAGAGCTTATTTCCATCTATGAACAGACTCTTGCTGCTTCTGCTAACCAGGGTACTTCTTCTGCTGCTGAAGGTAAATACTTTTACTATGCTATGATAGTTTATTATGTAGGATAAATAAGCTCTTGCTATTTATAATCCACTATATCCTAATCTATATCATTTCCACATTTGTAGTACTCCTTCATACAGCTACAGCAAATGGTTTCCAGATGGTGACTAGTGGAGCTCAGAGTAAGGCAGTGAGTGATTGGCTGGTGGCTAGTGTGGAGGTAAGTTTGGAGCGTTATGTGAAAGGTTCACCTCTGCAATCTTTTTTGCCTTTTGTACTTTGCTTTTTCCTGCTTTCCTGACAAAGAGTTGACACTGAAATAAAAAATGTGTCCACTAGTGGCTGATGAATAAAAATTGCAGCCTTTTAGTGCAACAAATTTGGTTAAATGTTGTTATAAGCAGAACCTGTATTTTGCATATTTTTGAGCCCCTTGTATTTATCTATTTAAGAAATAAGACTAAAATGTATGATAATTCAATATTTGGTGAAAGTTAATTTCTTTAATAATTTTTTTACTGCTGCCAATTGACCTTTTTAACGAAATATAAGATTGTTGTTTGTTGTTATTTCAGGGCCGCTTGACTGGTCTTGGTTCAGAGGACCTTCCTACCATTGCCATTGTTGCTCACTATGACTCCTTTGGCGTTGCTCCGGTAAGTGTTGACCCAAAATTATACAATACATTTTGTATAATTGCATATTTTGATTCTTTAAAGCTTTCACACATTATTGTTAATGACAATTATGTTGGCCCAATGTATTGTTTTTATTTTTGGAAGAAGAGGAACCCTCCCAAACCTATGAAGTTACAGTCCTGAGTTTTAGTTATGAAATGAATACTTATTTAATTTTCTGATTCATTGTAGTGGTTGTCTTATGGGGCAGATTCAAATGGCAGCGGTGTAGCCATCCTTCTGGAGCTGGCACGTCTTTTCTCACGTCTGTACACATACAAGCGTACACATGCCGGGTAAGGGATTCCCACACCCAGAAACTTTATTGTTGTTGCATCATACTGAAAACATGTTTCTGTATTTATCTGCCAAGAGAAACTAATAAGGCCACTTCTGCTACCAGCCTCAGTTATTGAAAATCTGTATTGATATTGGGATATATTGATATTTTTGATTCTGTGCAAAAATAGAACTATGCTTACCTATTATATTATAAATGCAACCAAGCCTCCATCCCTGAAAGGGAAATCTTCATCACATTGTATTCTTTCCATAGCTCATATTGTATACAGTAGGTGGCAATATTAATTGCCATTGTAATTGTGCATCATGGTTCTCTTTAGCTTTTCCTAGGCCTCTTGAAATACGCGTTCTTTAGATTTTATTCCTGATTTGACGGCTGTTTCTTATCCTTAATTCCACTTTGCCTTTATATATTTTTATTTCCATACACAGATACAATCTGCTGTTTTTTGCATCTGGAGGTGGAAAGTTTAATTATCAGGGAACAAAGAGATGGTTAGAGGATCATTTGGATCACACAGGTTTGTCTTTGATTAGATTCAATATTGTGGAGTAAAATTACTGGACAAAACGGGGAATGGGTTTGACTAGCAAGAACAGTCACTCAGTCCGGGGCGGATAAAGCATTAATACATGAAAAATACTTGTTTCTGTCTATGTTACACTGAATTAGGACATACTTGGGTTTGAAAAGGAATTGTGTTGGAAAGGTAACTGGGAAAAATATTGATGCCATTCTTTCTTCTTAGATTCCAGCCTTCTTCAAGACAATGTGGCCTTTGTACTTTGCTTGGATACTGTAGGAAGTGAAAATGGCTTATATCTACATGTCTCCAAGCCTCCCAAAGAGGGCACCTTACAACACAGTTTCCTTAAAGAGATAGAAATGGTAATTATAACAGAAGTTACCAGCATATTTTTACTACCCTCTTATGTTACAAAACAATCATTCTCTCTTTATACCTCTCTCTGTGTATAGATCATCTCAAGTCAGTATCCTGAGGTGAAGTTTTCCATGGTTCATAAGAAGATAAATCTGGCGGACGATACTTTAGCCTGGGAACATGAGCGTTTTGCTATCCGCCGGTTACCATCCTTTACCGTTTCTCACCTGGATGGACACCGTAGTGGACATCGCAATAGTGTCTTGGATCTTAGGTAAAATGAGCATGTTCACTATGGGGAACTCAAAAGTGCAGTATCATAATCTAATATATCCAATGATTTGCACATACACATCAAGTATTGCATCTACTATCATCTGGCCATATGTGAAATTCTGCATGTATATCTTTGATAGCAGATGCAGGTAGAGCATTCATTCTGGATCTGTTAATAGAAATACAACCTGCCAATTAATGAATGGACATAAGTGGTGAAAATTACATTGGACCCCTCCCATGCATGGCATGAGAGGCCCATCTCCTTGACACAAGGAACATGCAATCCTTACCCCACCTTAAGATATCTTCATTGTCCTCGTTATATACATTTTACTGAGCGCACATGACATGCATTTACCATCCCACTATCCAAAAGACTTCAGTATGAAAATCTGGCTACTAAGTATCCAAATCCATGCTGGAAGTCTGCTTCAAGCACATGCACGCTTGTGAAATGCAAACGGTTTTTACTTACAAGAAGTGGAAATGACTGACATAAGGTGTCTGGACTGGACCTAGACCTATAAAATATTGACATTTTCCTGGTTCATGGGGATGGAAAACCTCAGCATCTCTGTGTAAATGATTACGAGGATAGGGAATGTTGATTACACTCTGATGCTAATTGTACAGTAAGCATTTGGTTAAACCTTACCTACGGTACATGACTCCAAACTGTACACATCTAGTGAGGATGGCTTGAAAGTCTTATGGTAGAGGTCAGTTGCATGCAAGCAGAAGTTTACTGACACGCTTTACTGTATTTTATTTTCAAACTATAAATTTGCTCTGCAGGTGGAAAGTAGACACAGACATTTTGGCTCGCAACACCCGTATCATTGCTGAGGCTCTAACCCGTGTCATTTATAATCTTACTGAAAAGGTAAATTATTATATTTTCCTTTGTCTTAACTAATTTTTAATAATCTATATAATATTATTATATTTATAATATATATATATATATACATTTTTATTCAGTAAGTAATCAGTATTTATGTATCGGAAGTTGTTTGCACAAATATTAACACAAATCCAAGATAATAGACTGTTTTGAGTTTTAAAGCACCATTTACAGCAAACATTAACAGTAATAATATTGCAAAATAAAACAATATCTACAAAAATTAGATTATCAAAGAACATTCAATGGATTGTGTGCAGTTTATTACACTATATAGCGTTTCAAACCTTGGGATCAGCTTGTATGATGTCGTTGTTTGTCCCTGGTCCTGCTTTCTTCCACCTTCTTTCTCCACCTGCGTCTATCCTATACAAGCCTCTTGCTTGTATTTATCCTATAAACCACTTTCTAGCACTAGTCTTGTAATCCTTTTTTTGCCTCTTCTGTCCTTTTTTTTTTTTTTTTCCCTCCATCCTCCTCGGTGTGTTCTGTTTATTCGGACAGTAGTTCAGGCACTGTGTATGTACCTTACTTGAACCTTAAAATTAAAGGTTGGACTATTTATCTGGATTGTCTAAACTACCTGCCCATAATCAAGATGTGCTCTATTTACAGGGGGCCCCATCTGATCTACAGATCTTCACACAGCAAATGGTAAGGGAATAAATAAGTCTACTTAATAGGGAGCTGTTCAATAGCTACAGGGAAATACTCTATTACATATGGTGAAAAATAAAAGTGTGTTTTACTCACATACAAACAGCTAATGCCTGACCATTGTAGTGCTTTTGAGAAGGTGTTAAGCTAGCCATACACTATAAGATAAATCGTTCCGATTGAACGATTTTTCAAGAGTGGGCAAAACCATTTTGAATTGCAGGGGAGGTAAATTGAATTAATTGAATTAATCAGTATTAGAGTTGAGAGATGATGTTTCCAGCCCAAGTCTAATAACAGTGTAACAGTAACGCTGGTCAGTATCTGTGTGCAACCATGCAACAATAAAGTATTCTCCCTGCANGCACACACTGACATTCATTTTACCCCCCCCTGCAATTCCACATTTACCCACTAATGAAAAATCTTTTGATTGGAACAATTTATCTTATAGTGTATGGCCAGCTTTACTTTTATCTAGTTTTAGTGACTTCATATATTTTTATTCTAATATTTAGAAGTGTATAATCTGTTTCTGCAGCAAGTCCATAAGGAGCAACTAGAGGCAATGATGCACTGGTTGACTAGCCAGCCACGTGCTGCACAGCTGGTGGATAAGGACAGCAGTGTACTAAACACACTGGAGTACTACATGAGCCGATACCTGAAAGATGTCAAAGTTTATCAAGTCAAGGCTGACAAAAGGTAAGCAACATTCACACAATAACTTCTACTAATCTCCTCAAACCAATGAGCAAAATGCACAATGTGTCTCTCCTCCAATCTTTTTGTAGGGATCCAGAGTTTGTGTTTTACGATCAGTTAAAGCAGACAATGAACGCATATCGGTAAGTAAAACTTTTTTTTTACCAAGTATGCCTAATGGGATAATGTGGGAACAGTATGTTTATAGTGATGGTGCTTTGGTTACTATGGATACATTATTCTTATTGACCATTTTGCTTGTTTTTGTATTTTAATTATGGTCCTAATATTTCTGGTTACTAACAGACAGACTGAGCGAATAATAATGCCCTGACCTCTATAGAGCACTGGGGGTTTCATAAGAGGAAACGGTTAAATTCATAAGAACCTTCTTAATTTCTTCCTAGCTTTTTAAACACTGGAGGAGTAAGCCGATTGCATTTGGAATACATCTATAACTGCTTATTTGTTTTTACAGAGTGAAGCCAGCAATATTTGATCTCCTCTTAGCTCTGTGCATTGCAGCCTACCTTGGCCTATCATATCTGGCAGTTCAGGTACTGAGATTTTTAATGTCTAGCTTTCATTATAGGAATATAACTGATATTCTATTAAATACCAGTGAACACAAGCTCATGTGCATTGTCGTGTCTGCACTGCTTAGTGTGCCACTTACATTTCAGATGTATACTTTTACTAATTTCTCTTTTTATTTCTAACCTGTGTTTTTTGTTTTTGTGCAGAATTTTGGAATACTGTACAGACTTGTTCAGAGAGTTGCCTGGAAGCCCAAACAGCTGTGAGAACATTCCTGCATTGAGAGCTTGAACCCCTTAAGTCTCGCTCCCATGGAAACTTTTTGGGTTTTTTGTATGTTTTTTTTTTTTTTTTTTTTCAAGCAAAATACATACTGCTATTGGTTCTGATCCAAAAAAATATGGATCTCAACATGAACATTTTCCTAACAAAAGTGCTTTGGACAGGAAGAAATGCTATTTTGCCATACACGTGATGGTGCAGGGTCAGAAGTAGTTTCTTCTGTCTTTAAGAAACTCAGGATGAGCCATGTGGTTTGGATATTTTATACAATTTGCCCACCATTTTGTTTGTTTGTTTTTTAACCATGCACTGAAATTCCCGCCCCTTTTCCCATTTTTCATTAAAATGTGTTTAATTTAAAAATATGGAAGGATAATATGATCACTGAATTTAGGAATTAAAAAAGGAACCTGGAATTGAACATGATTTGTTAATTGGTCTATTCTTTTTATATTGGCATACAGTTTCAAAGGTTTATGTGCTGTGGGGTGCACTCTGAATATTGCTTCTTATATTTTTATTTCAATACCAGCAGACATCTTAAAGTTTTATAGCAGAGACAACTGTGATATAGAAAGGATCAAGCAGCTGCATCTGCATCGACTGCTCATTGTTGCCCATTTCTGCCTATACTTCCGTAGTCCCTATCAGATTCTAAGTATCATTCTAATGGACTTTACCTGTGTATTTGACAGTTGTATTCTGGTGCAAACATCCTTGCGTTACAATAGAACTTTCATTTAAATGCTGAGTTCATTTATTTCATTTATTTCACAATGACCAGTGATCATTTCAGTTTTTATATTTATCCTTTATAGCTTGCAATGTAATAATCTACAGACCAACAAGCCAAAGATTTAAAGGACTCAATTAACTTAGTCTTTATTAAGCAGGATGTTCAATGTGCAGTACAAAGACACTTGTGCATAAATTGGTAACTTAATAGACAGAACATCAACAGAATGAATGAACTAACAAAAACGTTGTAGCAGTGAAGATCCAGCATAAAGGGGAGACTCTTAGGAGAGGACATCATTAAGAGGTGGCTGCCAGGGAGATTAGGGGAACATACCTTGCAGGACATATCATCACAATAACACAAGTTATTCCTTGGTAGTTAGCCATACCATTTAACAGGTGGTTCTATGGGTTTTTTTTTCCCTACAGAGATTACGTAGGGCCCTTGGCGGAGGATTGAATCTGGCTCCATGGGGTATATTTACTAAGCGGTGAGATTGAAAAGTGGGGATGTTGCCTATAGCAACCAATCAGATTTGATTTCACATTCACCAGAGTGTAAAATGAAACTGAGAGCTTGAATCTGATTGGTTGCCTTGGGCAACTTTCTCATTGCAATCTCACCACTAAAAAAAAGTAAATATACCCCCATATGTCTAATGTGTATAGTTTCTGATGAATATCTTTCTCCAGAATCGCAGTACTTGAGGTCTACCCATCCACTCAAGCAAGAAGTTATATTAACTGCACCAAATGGCTTGCTTAAAACCTTTAGCCCATCCCTTCTTTCCACTTCTAATGCAGAAAACAATCTGCTTCAACTAAAACGGCAGCTAGAGTTTGGTGTGGTCTTGCAATGCAGGATCACCTTAAGGAAAGAATCTACTACTATGCTTCAAGTCGTTTACTTGAGAGGTTTAGGTAATTATTTGAGAACCTTGTCCCTCAGACTTATATCTGTGGGGCAGAACTGTACCAAACTGTTGCTTTCCTGCAGGGAAATCCTCTCCTTACCATCCCATGACCACTGACCAGATCTGTCCAACACTTGTTTGAAATCTTTATACACATTGGACCAGATCTAGACCTTAAAGTCCCTTTCATAAAAGCATGTACTTCCCTCTCGCAACTGGATATTAATTCCACATGCAGATCGGAGGTCCTAATCCCAAAGATACAGACTTCTGCAAGCACAAGGTGGAAGTCGGGTAAATGTCTGGATCCAGTCCATTACTGCCACTAGATGCATTTTAAAACCATATTTAACACCCTTTTGTCAGTGGTTTATCAAATAATTTAGCACTAACAAATGTAAGGTATTACATGCATCCTTATTCCTTAGTAATTCTTAAGTTTAATAATGATCCAACTCCTTGGACATTCTTCCATAACTAAAAATGTAGGGTAGCTTCTTCTGCTATACTGTACATTTCTTTCCATATATGCCCTGCTTCTAATGGAGGTGGATAATATTTTTGTATTGCAAACAATAGCACCAACACTAGCTTCATAAAACAGGGAGTGAATTTTATTAAATATTCAAACAGGCTAAATAATGCAGGGATGCACTGTTATATTCGTAGCTTTAATATCATGTTTCTGTTCTCATAAGCATTCATATTTACAAAAACCTTAAGATTTATTGTAAAATATGAATACGTCTCTTCTGTCTCCACACCCTCTGAACCTAACCAGCAGGAACTTTCCAGATACCATATGTTTCACACATCAACTCTCTCACTGCCCACACTAATATCCCATTTACATCGCAACTAAAATAATCTTGGAATTGGATACAGGGCTTTTGTTGGATTATTCCCGGGTCTGACACAGGTAGCTGCCATGTTTACTCACACGGATTGCCAGGGCAGACCTGTGCTCAGTGTGAACACAGCCGACGCTGGATTTTTCCATGTCTAAGGTGCTGTGCGAACAGGTTATGAAGGGTTGGGATGGTCTGTAACACTGCAATAGCCAGGATATTGCTGGGAACAATGTGAACACAGTATAAGGGTAATCAGATAAAACATTATACAAGTTATTGGGGTCTCTTCTGTTTCACATTGGCTGTTATTCTCAAGATTATCATTCTAATCACACGATAATCAAATGGAATAATATTGTGTAAGTTGTACTTTTACAATCATGGTCCCTGATCATTGCAAATGACAAGACAGCATGATCACTTTCCAATTTTAGCAATCAAACTATTCCAAAATCTTAGAAAAGAGCTGGGGAGAGCCTGCAGCACTGCTGGTATCGTGTGTAGTGTATACACGGAAGTGACAGGCCCATGCTGAAAGCCGTGTTGTGCAGATTTGTGTTTTCATGTCTTGGAGTTGGCACTACTACTTTAGGCATGCACTGCATCATTGTAGTCTTTAAACCTTATCTTCACAGCATGTGAAATTGCCTCCTGACAGCAGTGGTTATAATTACAGTGGTAATTACAATACAAGTGCAAAAACAATACTGTACTGCTTGATCTCCTATATGATCCATACACAGAAAAGTATAATATTTAAAGTGAATAATACTGCTTGATTTCCTAATAGAGTACGAACACTAAAATAAAGTCAACAGTGTCATAAATGCACTGAAAAACAGCTCTGTCTGGGATGTATGTCTGTAGGATTGTCAGGATGGCATAGCATTTTGATATTTCTTCAATAGTATTGAAGAAATACTATTGGCTTACTGATAGAGTGGGGTTTTAAGGCATAGTATCTTGCTTTCTTAACCTACAGATGTTACCAGTCTGAAGTGGAAGAATGTTCAATGGTAACCACCAAAAGAGCTGCACCTGGCTCGAGAGCCGCAGTTTGCGACCCCTTATCTAGCCCTTAAACTAAAGCGGGCCACACAGTAGAAAGACCAATGTTCCATTTCTCCAATTATTGAAAATTGTATGAAAATCAGATAATCCTGAGCAATTTTTCTATCATTTGTTTCACTCCCCTTTTCACAACAGATAAACCAGCAGAAAAATTGTGTGCTTTCCCTTTTTTCCCTTTTCAGATAATAATTGTTTAGTGTGTGGGCACAGTGTTCAGCTGATTATTGACATTTTGCCAAGGGAAATATTGTTCCATTTTTCTAGAAAATCATGCTGTGATGATAATTGTTCTAGTGTGTGGCCAGATTTAGATTCAGGGGTATATTTACTAAGCAGGGAATTTGCTGGGGAATTGAAAAGTGGGGAAGTTGCCAAATAGCAACCAATCAGATTCGAGCTTGAATATGATTGGTTACTATGGGCAACTTCCCCACTTTTCAATTCCCCAGCAAATTCCCTGCTTAGTAAATATACCCCTCAGTGTGCAGTAGTCTTTTCTGGATTAATGAGCATGGTTATACAAATACTGAAAGAAAAAGTATATACAATGGAGACCACAAGGAGGCAGCATTATACCACTTCTGGGACATCTGGGATATTTTAAGCATTTCTGAAATTTTTATAAATATCGAGATGTCCACTGACTAAACAAGGGCACACTGAATTACAGTGAGTACATATCTGAGCAGCAAATTCAGATTTAGTTTATGGCTGAACCTGCCTGCCATTACATTAATTCATGCAAAGCATCTTTCTGAATTATTAAAAATCAGGGAGATTCAACAATCTAGGATAAGCTGCAGTATCTAGGCTATGTAATCTTGCAAATGTGACTTGTGTACCCAGGTTCAAACATTCAGCGACTGGAGTGATTCACCAGATGTCTATATGTGGACAGTATTCACGAGTCGTGCACAAGCAGAATACAAGCCATAAAAATACATCTAAACAGATCTGAAAGCCATGAATGTGCTATAATTAGATTCAAGCTCTCAGTTTAATTTTACATACNGTAAACATAATGTGAGCTTGAATCTTATTGGTTGCTATGGGCAACATCCCCACTTTCCAATCTCCCTGCTTAGTAAATATAGGCCCAAATGTAAAAAATATTTATGCGAAATTTCTGACCCATTTATCCCATGTTACTTATGTTACTTATCCAATGTAAAATTTCATATGTTTAGCTTAGGGAGTAATACAAGAGACAATTAAATCCTTCCGTTTAGATTTGCTAATGCCTATTTTATTGTGCTTGGCTTGCAAAGACCGTTATATACTATATTGGGAAGCCGCTGCATGATGCTCACATTATTAATGGCATACATGTGAACAGTGTACAGTGCAGTAAGGTGGAGGACATATTTAGTGCATATGNATGTTATTATGGTTCCAGTCCATAATACATAATAGTCAATATAATTGTAGGTATTTTCTCTGTGATAAGATACTTCCAATTATGTTTCTATTTCCAGATTTCAGGTAAGGAGTAGCATATATACATTTAAGCCTGTATCCTCTAATTTAAACATATGTAGTTGGCAGTAGGGGACGTTATTAAAATGCAGGTAAATCATTGTTATAACTGGGAACAGAACATTTCTCTAGTTGAACAGTAGCTGTAACATACCTGCAATAACGTCCATAGATGTATTCCTAAAATCATACCTCCCAACATTTGCCGGGGAGAGAGTGGGACACACATGTCCCGCCCCCTGCCGCTGCCAAACCCTGCCCCTGCCCTGGCCAAACCACTGCCCAACTCCGCCCAGCCCCTCCCCCGCACACCCAAACCCCGCTTGCCCTTCCGCAGCAAAAACACTTTCCTGTCAGTTTGTCCC